>ML784650.1:158920-181149 GCA_009831015.1 Picea engelmannii | reverse complement strand
TCATCTTGTACTTGAACATTTAAGTGGGGTAAAAGGAGGTTGCTCCCTCGAAGAGGCTTATTATCTGAAATTATCTCTTTTTCAAGGCGTTGAGTACTTTTCCTGAGGTTTTTATATGCTATATTGATGTTTGGTTCTTAACAAATTCTCGCACCCTAGCCATAGTACATCATGTGAAAATCATCTTTAATAGGATTTTCATAAAGGAAAATGCAACTTCTTTTCTCAGGAAATGTACTTCTCTCTTCTTTCTTCAAGAACTTAGGCCACTGACCCCTTTGAAGGCAATAGATAGGTTTAAATCATTAACGGTCATAGGGATGATGAAAATAATGTGTAACAGGGAGCCCCCCAAAGTATGAAGTTAGAACAGAGTGATAGCTGAAATACTTTGTCGAGTGTGTGTAGGGAACAAGGAACAGTCAATCGGAAACCTTCCAACAAACAAGAAAATACAGTACAATAATATATCATCACTGAGGTAGGCATTCCCATACTCAGAATACAAATGACTCAAAGCATAAATTCCGACATGCGAAGATCCATGTCAAGTAAGACAGGTCATGGCCACCAAACATACACTGTGGATCGATGCCGATATGACTCAAATCATAACATAGCCACCAAAAATACACTGTGGATATATGTGTTAAAGACTCAAATTTGAACATAGCCACGAGACATACAATGTGGATCTATGCGACAATACAAACTGAATATACTCCAACGCAACCTGAATCTGTCAGAAAAGATCCAGGGTCTTCATCTCCACCACTCTATAGTACTAATCTAACCATGTGAATACATGTGTCGAAGTCGAACATGGTAGAAACCACTTGATTACCGGTCATTAGTGTATACCGTTAACAAGTGTGAGGGAAATCACCTTTAATGTCAATGACTCCCAAGGTACACTAGTACAGTCCAACGAATGTGAATCAATGAGTTGAGGTCGAACACTCGGTGGAATCTCTTGATCAGGGGTTGATAATGAAAACCCATTGTCAAAAGTGAGCAAACCTGCCATTGAGGCATGCAAGTTCCAAGGTACCAATTAGTTTCTAAGTCTAATTTTTGGATAATGAGTTGAAGTCGACAAGAAAAGACTCGTCACAGGAGGGCCTTAATGTATCCCACATCAATGACATGAAACAAGTAACAATATTTGATGTAGGTCAGAGTAACAAGTGATTCAGGACTGACTCAGGGATGATCGATGCAATAGAAGGCTTAAAGACAGCAGAAATGGCCAATGCAATAGAAGGTTTTCCAGGTTGAATTTCTCTTTGAACATATTGACGACACGACAACTGTCTTGGAAATACTGACTCAACAATAAGGATCATAGACTAATTTGTAATATTATATGAGTATTATCAGGAGACAAGTGGATTTTCCAACCTATACACAAGGTGAGTGAAAGGGTGTCATGTTCAAAAGCAACTCTTCCATGGAATACAGGTTTACACATATTTGTTTCCCAATTTTTTCCCCCACCATCTCTGGCGAGTACCTCTTTATTTTTACACAAGATTGAGGAGGATAACATATGCGTGTTGATGTAATCTCATCCTTCAGATGAGTCCCTTGGAGTATGTTTAACGAACCCTAGGAAGGAATGGTTTGGTCCCATATGGGCCTTTCGATGTTTGTTTTACAAGTCCAAAGAAAGAAAACTCGGGGGTTTTTCATGTGTATAGAGTCTAAAAAACACTTAAAGAGAACTCTCTCAGTTCCTTTTCCATAAAGTAGTCTAATGAGAACGAAAAAGAGATAAACTATCACTCAACAGAAGTTTTCTTCAAATACTTTAACGAGCGTGAAGAGAACAAGGTCGCTCCGCAATCTTTTCAGGTTTATAGATTCTGGAAAGAGCTTAAAGGGAACTCCAATGGGTTCCTTTTTTGTATAACCTTTACGAGTCCAAAAAAGTGATAAAAGTATACTTGGTTACATTCTCATTGATTTATGAGCACAAGAAAGAACAAATACTAAGCTCGGTAACTTATTCTCATGTACTTACGAGCATGAGAAAGAACAAAGACTAAGCTCGGGATTGTTTTCATTTTTACACAAGATTTAAAACAAAACAAAACCATGCTTGGTCCTAGTTTCATTTTTACACAAGCTTGAGCCAGAGGAAAATATGATTGGACCTGGTTTCCTTTTTACACAAGCTTCAACAAGAGGAAACTATGCTTGAGGTAAGTGGTTTCATTTTTACACAAGCTTGAACCATAGAAAACTATGCTTGAACTTCCCAATGCATTATCCACGAATTCGCATGGTTGGTACTTAGCCCCCAGCTTAAGAAGCTAGAGGCTCAACTTCAACATGAAGTTCAAAAGCTGAGGCAAATGTCCCCCAAGATTCGTTTCATCCAACTGCAAAGATGAATGAAATGAAGCTTCAAATACTAGACGTAGGATTTGACCCAAACGAAGAGGGGGAAGTTGTTTCATTTTTTAATGATCTTGACACATGAGAAGAACTATGCTCGTAACCTCTATTTCATTTTTTAACAAGGTTGCCATAGAGATGAAAAAACTATCCTCGTAAGTGGTTTCATTTTTTAACGAACTTGAAATCAGAAAACCATGCTCAAAGACTTATGTATCATTTTTTAACGAGTTTTCCTCAAAGACGCAAAAACTATCCTCTAAACCTCTTCTTGATCATGGATTCTAAGAGGACAATGCTCCAAAAGGACACCATGTCAAGGGACAAAACTCGATCATGGATTCCAAGAGATCTTCACTAGACGGAAGGAACACACTCTGGAAGGAACACATGTCGAGGGTTGTGACAGGGGTAAGGAGATCATGCTCTAAAGACCCTATCGAAGAGATAACCATGTCAACTACCAGATCTAAGTCACATGAAGTTGAAGCCATGGGAGACAACGCCACATAATTTACCTGTGGTAGGGGTGATAACGTCGGCATATAAGAACCATTTAGGGAGGCAATCCAGTCAGGATCGATGAATGAAAGTTGATCAAAAGTCACAATTATTCCATCGTGAGGGAAATATATCACACGAAAAAGAGTGGACACAATAGATTTCATGGCATAGACATAATCTCGCCCAAGGAGTAAATCGAAATCCAAGGGGTCTTGGACTACCATGACGTCAATAAAGATAGTTTTCCTTCCCAAAGTTACAGGAAACTAAGGAAGGGTCCCTAAAGGTTGACTAGTTCTTCTATTAAAAGCTAACAGATTCTACATAACCGGCGCAAGTGGAGGACAACCCAAAGCTTGCCAAGAAAAAGAGGACAAAATACTAACGGATGCACCTTCATCTATCAGTGTTTGAGGAACATCTCGACCCCAAACTTGTACTGTAATATGGAAAGGAATGTGAGAGGGAAGACGAAGTCCAGTTAGCACACCCCAATCAAAATGGATGGCCTCATAACTTGGAGAGGGTTCCATGGGAGAAGGAGGAATAGCTCCCAGCATGGTATATTCTGTATCAACGAGAAAAACATGGGCAGTATCGGGTTTACTCTTTAGTGGGAGAGTAGGATCGACCGATGGAGAGATCATATTGGCCACTTGGGTTTCATTCTCCAAGGGGAGAATGGGGTCGACAAGTTTAAACGGATCAACCACTTGGGTTTCACTTACTAATGGGAGAGTGGGATCGACCGAGGATGGAATCGGATCAACCACTTTGTCAACTGGTTCAATTAAGGACATGACCAGATTGACCACTTGATCAATCGGACTGACCGACGGGGGAACCAGAATTATCATTCCATCAACTATAGGGGGGTCAAGAGTAAGCTTGCGATAAGCGGCTGGAAGTTGAGGCTGTGAAACAGGTATTTCTTCTAGGAATTTTGAGGCTTCTTCCATATGAGGGAAAAGGTGAGTTAGATGACTCCCTTTGCATAACATACACGGGAACTTGACTCTACTTTTCTTATTCTCAACGGTATCTTGACTAGTTTACGGGAGGTCATCAACATGTTGTTTAGAGGATGATGACACGGGTTGGCAAGGGTGTGTAGACCAAGCTTCTATAACCTTATATAGACCAAGGAATTACTTAAGAAGATGGCTACCCTTACAAAGCCTGCAAGGGTACTTGGGATTAATAGTTGTTTGGGTGATCTTGACATCATCAACACTCCCAACATGATTAACAGTAACTAATTGTTTTCCAACATGTTTGACAGTGGTTGGAAGTTTGGATCTTTGCTTAATTTTCTTCTTCTTATTATTTCTTTTCTTCTTCTTCTTATTCACGGGGTTACTAGATTCAGAACTTTCACTCGATGAAGAAGATGAAACAGAAGGTGACCTTGCAAGCAAAAAAGGTGAAGAAGACCTTACTGGTGAAGAAGGTGAAGGATCAACATGAGGTTGATGCTCTTCGGGAGAAGTGCTTGTGACTGAAGCACTAATTGCATTCGGGATTATCTGAGTGGAAAACAACCATACTGGTAATCCAATTGTGAGACCTGGAAGGCTCAAAGTAGCGATGTGAGGAGGACCAACGTTTCCATAAGAAGGAAAAACAAAAGGTTCCCCTGGAGAAGAGGTTCTTTCATTGGTCATTTCGGGAACTGATGCCATTAAAAACAAAAAATCCAATCTAGAGTCCACTAGGGAAAACAAACAACACACGCTAGAAATCTAGTAAGAAAGCAAGCAAACAAAGCCTTCCCACAATGAGCACACTAGTTGGTGATGAAATCCAACATCGTGGGAACAAAGTAAGAAGGGGATGAGATAGATCAGGTGGAAAAGTTACTTTGACGACCTACTTAACGGACTTACATCCCGGTGCAAGCTCCCACACATAATCGTCGGTATACCCTCCAAGGTGCCCGAGTGAGTTTGGCCAAAGTCGATTCTAGGTACCGTGAAGACTTGCCCCTCCACAGTCACCTTGTGTAAAGACACTAAAAAGATAAGCCACTAAGGTTTCCAATCACTACAATGATGTCTGGGGAAACAGTCGACAGTCTGATCCATGTGCAAGGGCAGGGTATCTCGCCCGAAATCAACTTGAAAGGCTTCCACTCATCATTGTGGGTATACCTCTCAAGCGACCCCCATAATATGCACAACCTCTACACCAAGACCAACAAATCAGGGTGAGTAACTCTGCCAGTCTCAATGTGACCTCGTGATTGACCCTTGTGTTAGAAGGGCCTCCCAGGACAAAATGTGGTAACTGGATTTAACTCTCCCTATCACAAGATACTATGTTTCTTTGCATCTTTGCAAAGTTATCTTCCACACCTATTCCAAATCCCTACGACTAAAATAATGTAGGTTTTCTACCAGAAAATATAAAAATGTCTAATCAGTTTTTATAAGCGCTTTTATTTTATGGTTGTTGTTACTCAATAGGAAAATGGCATGAACAATATGGTGTTTTGACCGACTCGAAAGTTATGCAAAGAGATGAAGATGCAATATTTTCATTTCGATGAAACCTATGCTAAGAGAAGGATAAAACATTTATAATTCCCATAAACACAATGTCCAAAAATATATTAAACTAATTAATATCAATATTCTCAAGAAATGAGAAAAAGGTAGTGTACACCAATGCATGATTCATGCCCCCCCATGAATCGTCCAATCCCTCTCACTTGACTACTTCCCTCTTCTTATTATTCATCCTATACTAGTAGGGTCCTTTGTTGTGCATCAAACCTTCATTCCTTATGATTTTCCTTGTTTGTTCATCATCCATCATGATGGGGTCCATTTCCTCCTTCTTTTGGCCTCTCTCCAAAGCCTTCTCCATATCTCATATCTTCCTTTGTTCTTCCCCTAGTTTTCCCATGCACACAAAGTGATGTAGTTTTCTAATTACATGGTCATCATGCCTTTATCATGTAATAAGATCTTGATCGACATGTAAAGAGACGTAATATACCTCCCTAAGGGCCCCTTCAAGAAATCCTTCTCTGCAACAATATATGACTTTGTTTTATCTACTCCAAACTTAGTGATAAACCTCGTAGTAATATTGTCTAACTAGAAATCCACTGCATGCATGAATTTGTTATTAACCCTTTCTAGTCATGCAATATTTTCATCAATCCACTCTATTGGCCTAATTTGATAAGTCAGATGGGTATCCTTCAACCTTAACAACCAATCCTGTAATAACTCTGGAAAATAACAAAAATATGCTTCATGCAAATCGGTAAAAAAATACCTCTACAGGTACTAGCATGGTGTGTACCTGGAACCCTTATTATCTTTATGTGCAAACTCCAATTGCTTTGTCTTCAACCATCATTCAATCTCTTTCTTTGTAGGATTCCATGGCCTAAACATCCCTTTTTTCCACTGCATCTTCTTCACCAAACATCTTCCCATCTTTCCTTCTGAGTTCCATCCAACAACAGAACCATTTGTTGGATGTATGGGTTGGCACAAGTTCTACCTTAGTTCTCCAAAAAAATCCTTTTCACCATCAACCCTTTTGGTAAACTAGAAGGATACATTGCACACAGACTACACAATGCAGTCTCACCCGAGATGGTTTATGGGTGACTAAAGGATGAAGATGTTTGCATTCATGGAAGGGGTTAGGGATCTTCTTGTCACTTCTATTTCTACTTAAACATGCATTCTTTCTATCATACCATTCAATGGATCTACTATTCCATCCATTCATAATATTCATTCTTCATACATATTCTAGTGCGTGGTGTAATTAAAACCATTCATTCATCTAACCATTTAACAATAATTGCATAAATAAAAAAACATTCAGACACATTGAAACACAGGGTTTTACCATTGTTCACCCCCTTGAGGCTATGTCCACAAAGATCTTCTTATGTATTATTATTCTTCATTAAGATACTGATGCGTGCATTAAATCATAGGATATGTGTGGTGAGGTTTAATAGTGTTACACCAATCTCCACAACTTGTGACCTGACCCTCAGTTACATTAGCTCCATCCGAGCTCCGTAACTCTCAACAACACAAAGACTCAAAAACTCAAAAATAACTATAAAAAAGTAAGTTCTTTCTCTTAACAAGGATACTAAAAATATAAAGGATGATCCTTCGAAATACCTCATACATCTTATTTGTACTACAAAATGGGTTAAAAACCTTACATTATGACTCAAAAACCCTAACCCTAACATGGCTAATTTTGTCCACATATGTGTTGAATTTCCACAAATCATGTCATGCACTGGTTCCTTTGCCCTTTGTCATGCTGGCCTTTCTTCGTTTCTAGTGCACATTTTTCCTTTTAGCCCATTATGCCTTGCTTACCTCCCAAAAATGTCTACTCCAACAGCACCAATACTACGATTTGTATACTAGACTAGAAAATTCCACGTCCATATCAATGCATCCAACATTGATGTGGGATCAATTTTAGCATAGCCATTGGATGACATGATCGACCACCCCAATGAATTTTTCAGCCAGAAACTTAATAAATCAAAATGTAACTATTTGATCACATAAAGAGAAGTTTTAGCTATGATTTTCTCCTTACATAATTTTTTGCATTATTTATTAGAAAACCCATTCACATTATTCACAGGTCATAAAGCTCTTAAATACCTAGTAAACAAGCGAGTCCACCAAGGGAAAATATGTTGATGGCTACTATTGTTCTAGGAATTCAGTTTTGGTGTAGTAGTCTGACCAGGTGAAAAGAATGTCAACCTATATCACTTATCCCAACTCGAAACAGGAGAAGATGTGATGGGGATAGAACATGATTTACCTCTTGCACATTTTTTCCAGCTCAAAACGGCTCCCAAAGAGATAGAAGAAATAAAAAAAAAAATGGAGGAAGGAAATGCCCCTCATGATTTTCCAAAAAATAAAAAATAAAAGATCCTAGAACTAAACGCAACACCATTCACTCTCATGACTGGATATGTGTATAAGATAGGAAGTTACGATATTTTGAGTAGATGTGTCTTGGAACAAGAAAGAGAAGACATAATCAATGAGTCTCATGTTGACCTCGCAGTAGGCCATTTTCAAGCCAACACGACAACTTGGAAGATTCTTCAAGTGGGTCTTTGGTGGCCGACTTTACATAGATATTGTCAAGAACAAGTGAAGAGATGTGAAAAATTTCCAAAGGATGAGTTAACCTCTTTGAAAAAATGAAATTCCCTTACACTTGGTAAACCCTGTCTTACCTTTTGAAATATTGGCTATCAACTTTTCCAGTCCATTTCCAAAAGGATCCAAGTGAACAAGGGAGAATTATATCATTTCTCTGATCTAATACCTAACAAAATGGGGGGAAGTGGAATCAGTCAAGAATTGTAAAAAAGAGGCAACAACTAAATTTATATATGAAAACATAGTAACATGATTTGTTTTCCCCTTAAGTCTAATCAACTATTAGAGAACACATTTCTTCAATGGTACAATTGATATCTTACTGAAAAATTTCATGATCAACCACAAGAAAAATATAGCCTATCATCCACAATTTAATGGTGTAGTCAAGTTCTTCAAATAAAAACTTGACAAGGGATTAACAAAAAATTGTGGGATCGATAGGGGTGATTGGGACGACAAGTTCCCAATGGTATTGTGCACATAAAGGATTGCATACAAAAGATTGACTAGTCAAACTCCACGTATACTTGTTTATGGTTAGGAAGCTATAATTCCATTACACTTATATTCAGGAAGGATAACATTTATCCTAAAATTTGACCATATCTTAAATACAAAAAAAATATTCTATCAATTAAACAAATTAGAGGAATAAATTATGTTATCTCAACAACATTAAGAAGTTCAAAATCATAAAAACAAATCCTAGCACGTTCAACACCTAAAGAAAAAATACATGAAAGCAAAAGATTTGGTATTGATGTACAATAGTCGGATCAAGGGAAAACCACATAAACTAGAAACTACCTGGTTGGGTCCTTATGTTGTTAAGGACATCCTACCAATGGGAGAAGTTAAATTAAGAACATTACAAGGGAACCCCTTTAAAAAATTGGCCAATGGGACCCAACTAAAAAATTATAATACATAACAGCCACAACACTCATTGGTGAAAACCTCTTCGGGGGTACCAGTATGATCTGACTAGGTCGAAACAATTTCAGGGTGACCTAAGTTGAGTCGAAAAAAAAAAGAAAAAGGAAAGTATATACAATAAAAATAAACAAAAGAAAATAAAATAAGACAGAAAGAAATTTACGAAAGGAATAAAACAATCGGTTACGAAAATCAGGTACAAAATTGTCGAAAGGTAGTAAGTTACTTAAAGATATATGAAAAAATTGAACCATAAATAAGCACTCCTTCAAGCCAATGCACTCAACATAAAGAGAGAAAATATTCCCTAGCCAACACAAAGAATACTTAGAGAAGAAAAACAAAATTCTAGAGAAATTTCAATGCCAAAATATGACCTTTTTCAACTTCTAAACAAATGAGCGAGACAATCAAGTGAAAGAGAAACATCCAAGTCAATTGACCATAAAATCCCCATATCGAGTGATTGTGGCCCTCATAAATCAAGCGGGAATGGAAACTACAAATCAAGTGAGTGTGATTATCCTCAATTTAATCGACAAAAAGAATATGGCTTTAGAAAAACGAACACAAGTCAAGTTGACAAAGGAAATAAATACGACCTAGTCTGACGATTCGACCGTAGATATTGGATTTATTGAGAGGATCGACCCAACCAGATCAACCAAACAAATCAATTAAAAAAATTCAACCAAGTTGAGCGATACCTCCAAGAAAACGAAATCGAGTCAGTCAGAAGTATCGAGCAACATGTGTACTCTGACGCAATTAATGCCCAACGAGATGGGGTCGACTGCCAATTCGTCATCGACATAGCCATTCCTCACATGAACAAAAATTTACACCAGTCATAACTAGTGACTCATGCAAATCTAAAACACTGTTGGATGAATTTAATTCTCCATTTAACCTCCCACCTATAATTATCAAGGATTATTACACACCTATTTTTCGCACTTAAGTGTCACATTTTATTCACCATGTGAGAATGTTTTTCATCATCTCTAGACATGTTGGAAGGGAAACCTATCATTTGGAGGTTGAAATACTATGTTTCACCTTCATTTTTTGGCCCTTTGTGAGTTTCATCACCCCCCTGCCCATATGAAGAGGGGGGCGAACTATTATCACTATGCCTTGCCTAGTTATAGGGGATAGAAAATCTCTCCCTGTGATCGGTTCTAATGGGGGGGGGGCGATGAAGTTGTTGAAACCATTATGCCTTACTTTGAGAGGTTTTTTATGGGATATTTCAGTTGGTTATAGGTTGGTTCAAGCTACCCTCTATCCAATTCAAGGTCTATCTTGTTTTTTCAGCTAAATCCTCATTTGATCCTATCCTCTCCTCAAAATTATCCTATGGTTGTTATGCCTCAAATCCTATATAATGAAGGTCGTTATTGGGTGAGAGGGGGACAAATTTGGAGTATCATATTGTTGATCTTATGAAATTTTGCTAGGGGCCTAACCTCCCTAACCTGTCACATAGGTAGAATAATATATTTTCCATGTAGTAAAAGCCAATGTTAATAAGGAAGAGTAAGTCAAATGTAAGAAGACCTAATAGAACCTTCCACTTCTATAATATATTCCTCTATATTTTTCTTTTGGTAGATAGATTTAGTATAAATAGGAGTTGAGGGAATGAGAAGTTTGGTCTTGAGAATTATTGTAATAGAGCTCTTCTCTACTAGAGGTTTCCCCCTGGAAGAGGCCAGTTGTTATTGGATAAATCGGTAGGTGCAGACACTAACTGATCTCCCTAGATCCACCTAGATCTAGAACAAAACACAACAAAACATGACGCTTTCCTTAATTTTTAAATATTGAATTTATTAACTAAAGAGGGATAGGTGGCATACCATTTAAACGTCGCCTCCTCTCACTATCGCCATCCTAGCTCCGTTCCAATGCTCATACAATGATGATCCTGCAAAAGAAAGCAACCAACCAAAGTGATAGTAATAACATAAACTCAATATAAACCTATGTATGTGATCAAGGAATGATACAATAAAACACAACAAGCTTTATATGAAAGAATCATATTATTGTATCATATTAAATGTGAAAGAGAGATTACAACCATGGCCTTGATGTCGTAAGGTCCCTTCCAACTGTCCTTCGTTCCCCACACACTCCACCTCCAAGAATTCTGAGAGCATAGATCTGATAATATTCACAATCTATCTTGACAAAATGGCTCATCTAGCCAAGCTAACAATCTCCAAAGCTTAATCCAATCCAAGCTAATCCCAAAATCAAAAGCTCCAAACTCCAAAGCTTAACCTTTTCCATAAGAGCTCCTCTCCTTTTATAAGTTGAAGAGGATAACGTGAGGAGGTTAGGATGATCCAACCAAATCATGAAAGCGAGTAAGATCCAAACCATTCGGATGCCACCTCACCATGGAAGTTTCTCCTTCTAGAAGCATCGAGAAGATGCTCATTTTTCCCACGTATGAGCATTCTCGCACCCTGCTTATAAAGAAACCTGTGAACCTCTCACAAACCATCTATGGTGCAGCCTAAGAGAATCAGGCATTCTCACACCCTAGCCATAGTGAAGCATGCGAAAATCATCTTTAATAGGGTTTTCATAAAGGAAAATGCAACTTATTTTCTCAGGAAAAGTTCATCTCTCTTCTTTCTTCAGGAACTCAGGCCACTAACCCCTCTAAAGGCAACATATAGGTTTACATCATTAATGGTCATAAGGATGACGAAAATAATGTGTAACAGAGAACCCCCCAAAGTATGAAGTTAGAACAGAGTGATAGATGAAATACTTTGTCGAGTGTGTGTAGCGAACAAGGAACAGTCGGTCGGAAACCTGCCAACAAACAAGGAAATACAGTACAATAATATATCATCACTGAGGTAGGCATTCAAATACTCATAATACAAATGAATCAAAGCATAAATGTTGACATGCGAAGATCCATGTCAAGTAAGACATGTCATGGCCACCAAACATACACTGTGGATCCATGTCGATATGACTCAAATCAGAACATAGCCACCAAAAATACACTGTGGATCTATCTGTTAAAGACTCAAATTTGAACATAGCCACGAGACATACAATGTGGATTTATGTGACAATACCAACTGAATATACTCCAATGCCACCTAAATTTGTCAGAAAAGATCTAGGGTCTTCATCTCCACCACTCTATAGTACGAATCTAACCATGTGAATACATGTGTCAAAGTTGAACATGGTAGAAACCACTTGATTACCGGTCATTAGTGTATACCATTAACAAGTGCGAGGGAAATCAACATTAATGTCAATGACTCCCAAGGTACACTAGTACAATCCAACGATTGTGAATCAATGAGTTGAGGTTGAACACTCGACGGAATCTCTCGATCAGGGGTCGATAATGAAAACCCACTGTCAAAAGCGAGGAAACCTGCCATTGAGGCATGCAAGTTCCAAGGTACCAATTAGTTTCTAAGTCTAATTTTTGGATAGTGAGTTGAAGTCGACGGGAAAAGACTCATCACGGGAGGGCCTTAATGTATCCCACATAAATGACACGAAACAAGTAACAATATTTGATGTAGGTCAGAGTAACAAGTGATTCAGGACCGACTCAGGGATGGTTGATGCAATAGAAGGCTTAAAGACTGCAGAAATGGCCGATGCAATACAAGGCTTTCTGAGTTGAATTTCTCTTTGAAAATATTGACGACACGACAATTGTCTTGGAAATACTAACTCAACAATAAGGATCAGAGACCAATTTGTAATCTTATAGGAGTATGATCAAGAGACAAGTGGATATTCCAACCTAGACACAAGGCGAGTGAAAGGGTGTCATGTTCAAAAGCGACTCTTCCATGGAATACAGGTTTAGACATATTTCTTTCCCAATTTTTCCCCCACCATCTCTGGCGAGTAAGCTCATCCTTCGAACGAGTCCCTTGGAGTATGTTTAATGAACCCTAGGAAGGAATGGTTCGGTCCCATATGGGCCTTTCAATGATTGTTTTACGAGTCCAAAGAAAGAAAACTCGGGGGTTTTTCATGTTTATAGAGTCTAAAAAACACTTAAAGAGAACTCTCTCAGCTCCTTTTTCGTAAAGTAGTCTGATGAGACCGAAAAAGATATAAACTATCACTCAATAGACATTTTCTTCAAACACTTTAATGAGCGTGAAGAGAACAAGGTCGCTCGGCAATCTTTTCATGTTTAGAGAGTCTGAAAAGAGCTTAAAGGGAACTCCAATGGGTCCCTTTTTCGTATAACCTTTACGAGTCTGAAAAAGTGATAAAAGTATACTCGGTTACATTCTCATTGATTTACGAGCATGAGAAAGAACAAAGACTAATCTCAGTAACTTATTCTCATGTATGTACGAGCATGAGAAAGAAAAAAGACTAAGATCAGGATTGTTTTCATTTTTACACAAGCTTTAAAACAAAACAAAACCATGCTTGAACCTGGTTTCATTTTTACACAAGCTTGAACCAAAGGAAACTATGCTTGGACCTGGTTTCATTTTTACACAAGCTTCAACCAAAGGAAAATATGCTTGAGGTAAGTGGTTTCATTTATACACAAGGCTGAACCATAGAAAACTATGCTTGAACTTCCCAATGCATTATCCACGAATTCGCATGGTTGGTACTTAGCCCCCAGCTTAAGAAGCTAGAGGCTCAACATCAGCATGAAGTCCAGAAGTTGAGGCAAATTTCCCCCAAGCTTCTTTTCATCCAACTGCAAAGATGAATGAAATGAAGCTTCAAATACTAGACGTAGGACTTGACCCAAACGGGGAGGGGGAAGTTGTTTCATTTTTTAATGAGCTTGACACATGAGAAGAACTATGATGGTAACCTCTGTTTCATTTTTTAACGAGGTTTCCACAGAGATGAAAAAACTATCCTCGTAAGTGGTTTCATTTTTTAAAGAGTTTGAAATCCGAAAACCATGCTCAAAGACCTTTGTTTCATTTTCTAACAAGGTTGCGTCAGAGATGCAAAAACTATCCTCTAAACCTCTTCTTGATCATGGATTCCAAGAGGACAATGCTCTAGAAGGACACCATGTCAGGGGACAAAACTCGGTCACAGCTTCCAAGAGATCTTCACTAGACGGAAGGAACACACTCTGGAAGGAACACATGTCAAGGGTTGCGACAGGGGTAAGGAGATCAAGCTCTAAAGACCCTATCGAAGAGATAACCATGTCAACTACCGGATCTAAGTGACCTGAAGTTGAAGCCATGGGAGACAACACCACATAAATTACCTGTGGTAGGGGTGATAACGTTGTCATATAAGAACCATTTAGGGAGGTAATCTAGTTAGGATCAATGAATGAAATTTGATCAAAAGTCACAATTATTCCATCGTGAGGGAAAGATATCACACGAAAAAGAGTGGACACAATAGATTTCATGGCATAGACATAATCCTGCCCGAGTAAAGATAAATCCAAGGGGTCTTGGACTACCATGACGTCAATAAAGACAGTTTTCCTTCCCAAATTTACAGGAAACTGAGGAAGGGTCCCTAAAGGTTGACTGGTTCTTTTGTTAAAAGCTAACAGATTCTATGTAACCGATGCAAGTGGAGGACAACCCAAAGCTTGCCAAGCAAAAGAGGACAAAATACTAATGGATGCACCTTCATATATCAATTTTTGAGGAACGTCTCGACCACAAACCTGTATTGTAATATGGAAAGGAATGTGAGAGGGAAGATCAGGTCCAGTTAGCACACCCCAATCAAAATGGAAGGCCGCATAACTTAGAGGGTGTTCCACAGGAGAAGGAGGAATATATTCTGGCATGGTAGATTCTATATCAATGAGAAAGACATGGGAAATATCAGGTTTACTCTCTAGAGGGAGAGTAGGCTCAACTGATGGAGAGATTAGATCAGCCACTTGGGTTTCATTCTCCAAGGGGAGAATGGGGTCGACAGGTGGAAACGAATCGACCGCTTGGGTTTCAATCACTAATGGGAGAGTGGGATCGACCGAGGATGGGATCGAATCAACCACTTTTTCAACCGGTTCAATTAAGGACATGACCATATTGACCACTTGATCAACCAGACTGACCGACGGGGGAACCAGATTGTTCATTTTATCAACTATAGGGGGGTCAAGAGTAAGCTTGCGATAAGAGGCTGGAAGTTGAGGCTGTGAAATAGGTATGTCTTCCAGGAATTTCGAAGCTTCTTCAATATGAGGGAAAAGGTGAGTTAGATGACTCCCTTTGCATAACATACACGGGAAATTGACTCTACTTTTATTCTTCTCAACGACATCTTGACTAGTTGATGAGAGGTCATCAACATGTTGTTTAGAGACTGATGACACAGGTTGGCGAGGGTGTGTAAACCAAGCTTCTATAACCTTGGATAGACCAGGGCAATCCTTAAGAAGATGGATACCCTTACAAAGCCTGCAAGAGTACTTGGGCTTACGAGTTGTTTGGGTGATCTTGACATCATCAACACTCCCAGCATGATTAACAGTAACTAGTTGTTTTCCAACATGTTTGGCAGTGGTTGGAAGTTTGGATCCTTGCTTAATTTTCTTCTTCTTCTTCTTCTTTCTTTTCTTCTTCTTCTTATTCTTTCTTTTCTTCTTCTTCTTATTCACTGGGTTACTAGTTTCAGACATTTCACTCGACGAAAAAGATGAAACAAAAGGCGATCTTGCAAGCGAAGAAGGCGAAGAAGACCTTACTAGTGAAGAAGGTGAAGGATCAACATGAGGTTGATGCTCTTGGGGAGAAGTTCTTTTGACTGAAGCACTAACTGCATTTGGGATTTCCTAAGTGGAAAACAACCATACTGGTAATCCAGTTGTGAGACTTGGAAGGCTCAAAGTAGCGATGTGAGGAGGACCAACGTTTCCATAAGAAGGAAAAACAAAAGGTTCCCCTGGAGAAGAGGTTCTTTCATTGGTCATTTTGGGAACTGACACCATTAAAATAAAAAAATCCAATCTAGAGTCCACTAGGGAAAACAAACAGCACACGCTATAAATCTAGTAAGAAAGCAAGCAAACAAATCCTTCCCACAATGAGCACACTAGTTGGTGATGAAATCCAACATCGTGGGAACAAAGCAAGAAGGGGTTGAGATAGAGCGGGTGGAAAAGTTACGTTGATGACCTGCTTAACGGACTTACACCCTGGTGCAAGCTCCCACACATAATCGTGGGTATACCCTCCAAGGAGCCTGAGTGAGTTTGGCCAACGTCGATTCCAGGTACCGTGAAGACTTGCCCCTCCACAGTCACCTTGTGTAAAGACCCTAAAAGGATAGGCCACTAAGGTTACCAATCACTATAATGATGCCTGGGGAAACAGTCAACAGTCTGATCTACGTGCAAGGGTAGGGTATCTAGCCCGAAATCAACTTGAAAGGCTTCCACTCATCATTGTGGGTATAGCTCTCAAGCGACCTCCATACTACGTGCAACCTCTACACCAAGACCAACAAAGCAGGGTGAGTAACTTTGCCAATATCAATGCGACCTCGTGATTGACCCTTGTGTTAGAAGGGCTTCCCAGGACAAAATGTAGTAAGTGGATTTAACTCTCCCTATCACAAGATACTATATTTGTTTGCAGCTTTGGAAATTTATCTTCCACACCTATTCCAAATCCCTACAACTAATATAATGTAGGTTTCCTACCAGAAAATATAAAAATGTCTAATCAGTTTTTATAAGCGCTTTTATTTTATGGTTGCTGTTACTCAATAGGAAAATGGTGTGAACAATATGGTGTTTTGACCGACTCGAAAGTTATGCAAAGAGATGAAGATGCAATCTTTTCATTTCGATGAAAGCTATGCTACAAGAAGGAGAAAACATTTATCATTCCCATATACACAATGTCCCAAAATATATTAAACTCATTAACATCAAGATTCTCAAGAAATGAGAAAAAGGTACTGTACACCAATGCACGATTCATGCCCCCCCCATGAATCATCCAATACCTCTCACTTGGCTACTTCCCTCTTCTTGTTATTCATCATATACTAGTAGGGTCCTTTGTTGTGCATCAAACCTTCATTACTTATTATTTCCCTTGTTTGTTCATCATCCATCATGATGGGGTCCATTTCCTCCTTATTTTGGCCTCTCTCCAAAGCCTCTCCATATCTCATATCTTCCTTTGTTAGACTTCCCCTAGTTTCCCCATGCACACAAAGTGATCTAGTTTTCTAATTACATGGTCATCATGACTTTATCATGTAATAAGATCTTGATCGACATGTAAAGAGACCTAATATACCTCCCTAAGGGCCCCTTCAAGAAATCCTTCTCTGCAACAATATATGACTTTGTTATATCTACTAAATATGCCAAGAATCATGCAATTCCGCTACTTCAAATGCAAGGATGCCCCCAATCTAATATAAAGAAAGAAATTAAATTTTTTCGTTTCAAAATTTTCACTAAAAGCAATAATGAACTTTGTTAAAACAAAGAAACCCAAACTAAAAGTTTTATTTTAAAGTGAACTATTCAGAAGAAATATGATCTTTCCCTAAAAAATTCTAAAGAAAACACACTCTTTGTAATTGAAAGACACTCAAAGAAAGAGACTAATCCTTCAAAACCAAACAAAGCAAAGATGGCTAAAATCAACTCAAAGAATGTCAAGCAGACTACAAACAGATCAATATAGGCTCCAAAAGTTCAATCTAGTTGATCAAAGCAAAACTGGGCATCAAAAAGACAGGAAGACCTAATCCAAAACTTTTACAAATGATTTCCCAGCCTGGTAGTGCGGTACAATGCGAGAATTAGGGATTCTCGCAGTCTAGATATAGGTAGGGTGCGAGAAGGTCGCACTGAACTGAACAGTAAGGTGCGAACATCAATAATTCTCGCAGGCCACAGAGAGGTACAGTGCGAGAAGGTTTGTAAAAAAGAAAAATTTGGAAAAAGGAAAAAACTTTTGAGTGAACTTTCAGATCCATAGAGTCTGGATGGATCTCCCACAGACTCAGAGACCATAAATCAAGCAATCAAAGAAAGGGAAACTAGACTAACTAGGAAACAATTCGTTCCCCAGTGGAGTCACCGATTTTTTTATTGGATAAATCGGTAGGTGCGGACACTAATTGATCTCCCTAGATCCACCTATATCTAGAACAAAACACACCAGCACATGATGCTTTCCTTAAGTTTTAAATATTGAATTTAATAACTAAAGAGGGATAGGTGTCATACCATTTAAACGTTGCTTCCTCTCACTATCGCCATCCTAGCTCTGTTCCAATGCTCATACAATGATGATCCTGCAAAAGAACGCAACCAACCAAAGTGATAGTAATAGCATAAACTCAATATAAACCTATGTATGTGATCAAGGAATCATACAATAAAAGAAAACAAGCTTTATAGGAAAGAATCATATTACTGTATCATATTAAATGTGAAAGAGAGATTACAACCATGGCCTTGATCTCATAAGGTCCCTTCCAACTGTCCTTCGTTCCCCACACACTCCCACTCCAAGAATTCTGAGAGCATAGATCTGATAATATTCACAATCTATCTTGACAAAATGGCTCATCTAGCCAAGCTAACAATATCCAAAGCTTAATCCAATCCAAGCTAATCCCAAAATCAAAATCTCCAAACTCCAAATCTCAACCTTTTCCATGAGAGATCCTCTCCTTTTATAAGATAAAGAGGATAAGGTGAGGAGGTTAGGATGATCCCACCAAATCATGAAAGAGAGTAAGATCCAAACCATTCGGATGCCACCTCACCATGGAAGTTTCTCCTTCTAGAAGCATCGAGAAGATGCTCATTTTTCCCACGTATGAGCATTCTCGCACCCTGCTTATAGAGAAACCTGCGAACCTCTCACAACCCAGCTATGGTGCAGCCTGCGAGAATCAGGCATTCTCACACCCTAGCCATAGTGCAGCATGCGAAAATCATCTTTAATAGGGTTTTCATAAAGGAAAATGCAACTTCTTTTCTCAGGAAAAGTTCTTCTCTCTTCTTTCTTCAAGAACTCGGGCCACAAACCCCTCTGAAGGAAACAGATAGGTTTAAATCATTAACAGTCATAGGGATGAAGAAAATAATGTGTAACACCAGTGAACATTGTTTCCTATAAATAAAGGTATTATTTGGTGTTGTGTTTTCATATATTTCTTTGTTACGCTATTATTCTCTGCAATACTTCAATTTTTCAGGCATTTTAATTGATCTGGTACCTTGCAAGTGGTATCAGAGCACTTTCCTCAGTAGAAAATTGTGGGTTAATTTTTTTCAGGGTAGATACCTATTCTGTCATCTTAAAGCTACAAAGATTTGTCGTTCAGTGCATAAATCCTCGATGGGGAAGCATACATGCAGGAAATACAAGTGGTACTTAAATGCACATTGTTTCCCACCCTTGTAACCAATGTTGGTACCCCTTCAAGTGATAGCACACTAGATATCCTGAATCCCTTAGTAGATAAAATGATCAGTCTCCTGACTTTTATAGTGACACCAAGAACAACACTCGAGAAGATACTCTCTAGTACCTAGGTAGTCGGGTAGTATGGCTAAGGGCATAGTCTATCTTCCTTAGTTGGTGCCCTGAGATATTAGGCCGAGTACTATTGTTGGACCCCACATGTAAATTAGAGAGCCATATCACAAGGAAAACCCTTATCTGTAGAAACCTTGAATACCCTAACCCTTGGTATGGAAACAGAAACAGAATAGACAAGATATATTACCATGGAATTGTGCCTCTTGCATTCTAGTTGCGAAGTTACTACACATTTCTTCCTGTTAAGAATTTGGGCATTTCAACACTGCAGTATTCTTCAGATCAGAGTAAAAAAAAAAATGAGTCTAGATCCTGCTGACACCACTATTTGAGCCCTATCCTATTGGATTCCTCTCTTCTCCCTCGTCGCATTCATACCTATCATTTTCCAACAACAAAAAAAAATCTCATGGACCTGAACCCCTCCTGACCCCCTTACTTGGGCATTATCACATTGGATTCCTCTCGTTACCCTAATCGCCATGATACACTTCTCCCATAACCCATTTTCTTTGTGGTCCCACCCGTCCCTCTCCTTATTCCCCCTTCATCATGGCCCACACCCGTATCCAAGACTTGGAAGCTCACTTCAATTCTTTTTCCTCTTCTATCACAGAGACCCAACAGGAAGTGAGGAAGCTAAGTGCCATTATTGCCACCATCAATAAAAATATTTGTTCCTCCATTGACACAAAAATGGAAACCATCAAACAGGACCTCTCTACCCATGTTTCATCCTTCACTGGCATGATCTACGCCAATTTGAATATCCCTGCAGACCTTACCTCCTCTGACCCACCTTTGCACCCCGAAGGTGAAACTTCCTCTAATTCCCATATTTTTCATCCCCATCACTTCCATCATGACATAAACCTTCCGCGATTGGATGTGAACAAATTTGATGGCTTGGATTCCACCTGCTAGGTAACTCAAATGGAACATTATTTCTCTTTGTACAACATTATAGATGAGTTGGCCAAACTCCAGTATGGTGTTCTCCATCTAGATCAAAAATGTTGGCAATGGTGGCAATGGGGAAAAAATTCCTTCCAAGGGTATGTGGCTTGGACACATTTGTGGCAGAGCTTTAAGAATGCTTTGACACTGACACTGACCATTTAGGTCGTTTGACAAAGTTGAAACAATCTTGCACAGTGGAAGACTTTATTGTTACTTTTGAGTGATTGGATTTATGCACAGAGGGCATGTCTTATGCTTTTTTCAGAGAATTATTTATTATTGGCCTCAAGGATGAGATTTGTTCCCATGTCCTCATGGATCTCCCTCAAAGTTGGATGGAAGCTACTAAAATAGCTAAGGAAGCACAACAAGTTGTCTCTTCTTAACCCAAAAAACACTCCTTCATTCATCACCCTAAACCAGTCACTCCCCTCCTCCTTCCACTTGATTAAAGATCCATAAATTGACCGGGGAAGAAATGGTTGAATGCCAACTCAAGGGAATGTTTTTATAATTGTGTTGAAAAATATTTTCTTGGGCACAAGTGTAAGGAACAAAATCTTTTTATGGACATCTCTGAGGATGTTTCTGAAGAAATTGTCGAGGTTCCACCTGTGACCAAGTCACTTGAACCCATTGACATGACTCCACCTCCCGACCCTCCAGAAATTGAACCAGACATTTCACTGAATGATCTCACTATCTTCTCTGCTCCCCAAACCCTCAAGCTAATTGGTTACATTAATCATCAGAAGGTAATCATCCTAGTTGACAATGGAAGCACCCATAATTTTGTTCATTTCCACATTGCCCAATATACTAATTTCTATATTCGATAAGTCCAAAAATTTCAAATCATGATTGTCAAGGGTGGGCCCATTAACTGTGGGGGTGTTTTGAAAATGTATGTCTCCAAATTGGTCAGTACCACATGAAATATAATATGTTTTCTATCGACATGGGTGGTAATGATATTGTATTGGGTGTCAAATGGCTAAGGAATGTGGCCCCCTTCTCATGGATTTTTAGTAATTAACCATGCAATTAAACTGGGAGGGCCAACTGTATAAGTTCCAAGACATCACAGTCGATCCCCTAAGATCATCACTTCCCATTGCATGGAAAATCTCCTCAAAAAAGGTCATTCTGACATTATTGCACAACTCCATTCCATTCATGCCACTGAGACACCCTCTATGCCTCCTGACCTCCAATCCATCATCTCCAAACATCAAGTTATTTCTTCCACTCCCTAGGGACTTCCTCCTTCCTATGGTGTGTTGGGTATGTGTTATATTCTTTGCATGTGTGTGTGTGTGTGGGTGCGCTACAACAACTGCGTCTGGCAGTCCGTACCAACTTGAGCTCTGCCGTTGCGCCGGGCGCTTCCTAGGGGGGTCCCAGGGGGGGGCAGGTATGCCCCCCCCTGGTTACGCGGAGCGTTCGGCACCGGGCGGTAGCCCGGGGCCGACGGGGTTTGGGGCAGCGCCCCAAGTACGCGCAGCGTTCGGCACCGGGCATCGCCCGGGGCCGAGGGGTTCAGGGCAACGCCTCGAAATTTTTTTTTTTGGGCGGTTATTTGCTATTTTTAGCGGATTTTGCTATTTTTAGCTGATTTGTAAATTAATCCCGGATTAAGGGATTAGGGTTTTGGTATCTACGGAATACCTAAAAACATTGTATATATTGTATGGCG
>ML784650.1:85799-100275 GCA_009831015.1 Picea engelmannii | reverse complement strand
CTAAGCATGGCAATGACTGTGTTTTTGTGGTCGTCGACCGATTCTCGAAGATGTCCATTATGATGGCCTGCAAGAAGAATATCACAGCAGAAGCCACTGCTAAACTCTTCCTTGAATGAGTGTGGGTACACTTTGGGATCCCACAGTCTATCATCTTAGATCGGGACAGTAGGTTCCTCAGTACATTTTGGTCCAACCTCTGGTCGATGTTGGACACCAAGCTCACCAAGTCCACATCTTTCCATCCGTAAACTAATGGCCAGATAGAGGTCGTCAACCGGATGATCGTACACATTCTGCGCATGTACAATTCAAAGCATCCACCCACATGGGATGAGAGCCTCCCCTATGTACAACACAGCTACAACCGGGCTCTCCATAGCTCAACTAGCCACAACCCCTTTCAAGTGGGCTTGGGATTCCAGCCACTATGTCCCATTGACATAGCCATGCCATTTGTGGCTACTTAGGAAGATTCAGCTCATGTCCAGTCTAAGGAAGATAAGGCAAACAACTTCATTGAGCACATTCAACACATCCGCCAACAGGTTCATGACATATTGGACAAAGCCAATGCTAAGTACAAGCAACGACATGATCAACATCGAGGGCCACACAACTTCCAAGTGGGCGACAAAGTGTGGCTGCATTTGCAAAAGGAGCACCTCGCTGGACCCCACCGCAAGCTTCGTCCGCTTCAATATGGGTCATACACCCTCACCAAGGCTGTAGGGGAAAATGCCTTTGAACTCAGCATTCCACCATTCCTTGGTCTGCACCCAGTGTTCAATGTGGACCGCCTTCGGCCCTACTTTCCACCTCTACTAGACACATCTGACATGGCAGAACAACTCACACCAACAGAGTTACATCTAGACTGCATGGAACAAGCCAAAACTGATCAGATCATGGATACACAGATCAAGCACACCTGAAAACAAAGGATACTGCTATATCGAGTTGTCAAAGCAAGCCAACTCCTTCAGCAAGGCAAATGGCTCACCAGGGACCAAGTTCAGCAGAAGTTTCCTCATCTCATGGAGGAACTCAACGCAATGGGGACCATTGCTTCCTAAGGGGGGAGGAATGATCCAGGTGGATATTGGTGGCCACCCACCTATTGCACTTGGACCCCAACCATTACTTCTTTCAGTTTTTCAGTTTTCGCACAGTTTACTATTTTTAGCAGTTTTTTTCGGGTCCTGAACTTTTGGGGCCATTTTGAGGCCCTAAGCGATGTTTTTTTGGGTATGTTTCTCTCGCAAAATGGAATCTAATTATGCTATTTTGTCTTGAGCGTTGTAGGCCTTGGATAGATCTTTCCAACGAGCTATCATACGCCTAAAACGGAGATCGTATGCAAAAGTTACGACCCCAGGAAGTTGATGCACCAACTTACCCAAACGGGGCCCACATGACTTTTGGCGCTTCATCTCCCAGGGTTAGGTTTTTGGATGTCTAGGAATTTTGGCATTCTCGTTTATTGTAAAAGGGCCTTCAGAGCTTCATTGTAATCATCTTCTCACAGATGCGAGTAGCGGCCACATCTCTTCTCAGAGATAAGCTACCAGCGCCCTAGCTAGTTTATTTCCATTCTGTCTGTAAGCATATTTCAGTCATTTGTTATTAATGAAATGAAGTCTTATTTCCACTACATCTCTGCGTTTATGTATATTTATGTATTTCATTGTGTTCCTACATAAATCCGGATCATATGCACCAGTGCTTAGTAACAAAAATGATGCAGACATCTCACCTCAAATTTTCAAAATTCCACTATCCTTTTGAGCACATGGTAGTACAGGCCCCGGTGTGTACTAACTGAGCGTTGGTGCATAAAATTTATATGAGCACCATTGATGCATACAAAAAAAACATGTATTGGTGTGTACACTAACATGAAAAGCACCAATGTTTCAAATAACATAAAATACAAAACCAATGCATAATAGTTTTAAGAGCACCGGTGTTTTTTATGTCCATGTGTTCACTAGTGCAGGTTACTTAAGAACGCACTGGTGCGTTCATACTAGTACAAGAAATGAAAAAAAAAAAAAAAACCTACAACTTTCACCCACCCAAAAATGTTTATTTATATCAAACATCCGCTAAAACCTTCACTTTGAATAGCGGAGGCTTTTTTGAAAAAAAATTCAAATATTGTAACACTAAAAACCTCCACAAAACCTCTACTACAAGGTGTTTTCCTTGTAGTGGTATGAGTGGAAATAGGTAAATGCATCAGCATGTTAGAGGAAAACCATGAAAAACTAAGTGAAAGTGACTAGAAAGTGACTAGGTGACCACCATGATGATTGTAACAAACTTGTCGTTACGACAACAAAAGCGATCTACAATAGGTAAATATTTTATTTTTTGCATTAGGAAATTAAACATCACCACATAAAGAATAGAAACACCATCGACAAATCATCCTAATTAATAATGAAACATAACTAACGCATTGACATAATTAATAACGACACAAAATCAACACATCATCACAATAAATAACGACACGTATATCAACGCATCATCACAATAAATCACGACACATACATAAATGCATCATGATCAACTGAAGCAAGATACTAGTAATAGATCAACCATGTCACTGATTATTAAAGGAAAATACCCGCCCAACCTATCTTGCATTGTTAGGACCTCCAAGACACATAAGCAACGCTCAAGTCTAGGATTCATCGGATCGATTTTGACCATTTAAGGTCTCAGGACTGGGGACTGTTCTGAGGAACAAGGAAGTGTATAAATCCCACTAATCCAATCATGTTGAAATTCAACTAGATCAATTAATCAATCTTAATCATCAATTATTCATGGTGTGACAAAAATTTACTACAAACATACATCATTTTAATTGACGCAATTACCACCTATGAAACATTCTGACAATAGTCCAACTACAAATCATATATCAATCTAATTGACGCAAATTCCACCTATGAAGCAGTCCATCATAAACCACAATTAACTAAATCATCATCCTCACCGAATCATCAATTATTCAAGGTGCAACATGATATTCTATCACACTTAGAAATCTTCAAGCGATAATGGATGTGAATGAGTAAGAGGAGTATGTAAGAGGAGTAAGAGAATATTTCATGAAGAATAATAAATCCAAACCGTAATTACAATCTTAATCTCATGCAGCTTAACTATACATCTTTATATTAAGGAATATCCTCGAGGAGTATGTCAAGGAAAAGCTAAATTACATAGTCATTGTGAGAACCCGTAAGAAATCAATCTTCCTACGCAATACATTGAACTTAACACCGCCTTTACATTATGTATCCGTTTATAAGGCTAATAAAATCATTCCTAAAAGCCATTAATAAAAAGTCAATTGTTAGCATAACCCTCCTTAAAGAGCTAAGAGGGTCAATCATAACATCAATATGGAAGGATTCAGTGATGACCTAAAACTCTAACTTAAATTTAAAGGAAGAACAAATCTTATTTAAAACAATATATGAGAACTTCAAGGCTAAATTAAAATCCAAATTAAAGTTTAAAGGAAGGACCAAATTTTCTCTTTAACAATATATGAGAACTCTACGTTACATTACTTGCATATCCATTTAACTAAAAGGTCAACAACAATATATTGAATAATTCGTAAGGAACCTCTCCCTCCATACCTATAAATAAACAAATAATCGAAGAAGGGTATCCGACACTAGAAATAAAAGTTACCCTTACGTAAATTCAGATATATCTAAAAGTATAAATTGACCTTACAGGGTAAACGTAAAACTGCCATCGCACCAGAGAACTAAATTTTCGAACCAGCTTTCATAAAATTCTAGATTTTAAATCCTCTACTGATTCTATGCCGAGATTTGCACTAGAACTCTAAAGAAATTTCTCAATAATCTTTGTCTTAAATTACAGATTTTACCAGGGAAAAAAAAATCCGAAGTAATTTTAACCTTTTTCTCAGATCTTCGAGTTTTTGACGATTCTTCAATGAAATTCATAATTTCGAAGAAATATTTCTTGTGATGTTATCTTTCTTAATGGAGTTCTTCTTGTTTGTAATGATTTTAACCTTGAATTTTCAATATCTGAATGAAGTTCATGATCAGTATGTTTTTCCATGACAGATTTTCAAGTTTTTCACAATTTAATTTTTTCTTTGCAGGATCTGAAGAAATTCCTGGAAGGAGATGTGATTTTGGCATTGGATCCAAAGGTGACAATAAGTGCAGCAACAAGTCTAGTGGTGGAGAAAGTTCTGGAACTGGCATTTCAATGCACTGGTCCTTCCAGACAGGACAGACAGAGCATGTAGAAATCGATTATGGATTTGGAGAAGGATCACAACTTAACACAGAGTTTCGATTTATTTAGTTGAAAAAACAATGACAATGAAATTTTTAGGAATACGCATCTAGAATTTATAAAAACATCAACGAGGTTATCTATTCAATCCTAAAAATTTCAACCCAGTTACGCAAAGTAAAAAATTGATTATACAATTAAAAATACCAATGCAATTACAATCTCAAATAAAATACCGTAACCGGCAACGGAGAATTCAGAGTTGTTCTTCCACTGTGTCACTCCTTTCGGCTTTCCACTTGCTAACCGTACAAACCTCATTGGTACCTCCCATCCAATGTTAGGGGTACTCTTCTTCCCTCTTAACCCCCGAGCCGCAAAGGGGATATGCACACAAAACTTGAATCCTCTAGCTCCAAGCTTGTTTCGCAAGGTAGAGCCACCACTCTCTCTCAAGTTGGGTATCCCAACTCTCACAATGATGATGATGATGATGATTAACGTCCTGGTGCAGACCCACTCAGCCCTTAGGTCGAAGATCTGCTTACAGAATCGTTCTTCATTTCCCTTTGAGCTGGATCGGCTCTTTCAATTCCCTGCTTGAATCTTCTTTCTTTTGATCCACAGGTCCTTTCGGAAGCTTCCCTGGTGCGAACGGCACTAGGTGCAAGCTCCCCCTTCTCCGCGTGACCACCGGCTATGACCAAGGCCTAAACTGAGAGGCACTTGTCACAACTCACATCTCGTGAGTTCGTGAGTCGAGACTCTCGACTCTTCCTATCCAATCCCGTGATATCCGAGATCGCGAGACGGGTATAACTCTTTCCCTTGTCAGCGCCCTCCATGTGTGACCACCAGCTAGGCTTCCCACTAGCGCTTCTCACCTTTTTCCACTTCACAAGTCGGAAGGTTGGACTTCCGTCCCTTTATCTTACGAACCCCTGAGAAACAAAAAGTCAATGGGGTGTTGACTCCCTTCAATGAACAACGCGTGTCTGCCTATCTATTCTATGGGCCCACCTTGTGATTCTACCACGTGTTCCTTTCTCTCCACTTCGCACTTTGCCACTTCGCTCCCTGAAGTGTTGTCTCCTTTATATCACGACACCCGAAGTGCCGAGATCCCAAACTCCTCAATACTACTTATCGCAGCTCATGACCTCGCGACTTCTCCTTATAATCTTTCAACTCTTCAACTGCCGAATTCTTGACATGTTGTCCATGCGGTCCCATAATGAAACTTCTCGCAATTTCGGGACTTCGCGAACCTTGATGAAAAACCTTCGACCCTTCAACTCACGAAACCCCAAAATGAGATTTCATGAGCGATCCAACGGCCCTGGCTGACTTGGATCCTACGGCCCTGGTTTCTTCTGAGCTTACGCTTGAGGAAATCTCGTCGTAATGTACCTACGTCTCTGCAAGATCTGACGGCTCTTGTGACTTCGCGAATTCTTTTCAAAGAATTTCGACCATCCGTTTCTTCCTAGACAATTCCTGTGAATTTAACCAAGTATTTCTCCGTGGAACTTACCCGCCTGCAATGCAAACTTGCTATGCCTCCTTTCAACGCCTCAAGACACCAACCTTCTGTGTTTTTCTTCGACAACTGAGAAGACCCTATTCTTCTTGAGCTTTCTCCAACTCTGAGTCTTAAAGAAGACTCTCGCATGCACTAGGGATGATTTTAGTGATGAAAATTTATTTTAAAATGTATAAACCTTAGCGAATCTTACTCATCCTTCATATACCAACTATAAATGTATGGATATATTTTTGTAAAAATATTCAAATTTCTAAGGATTTTATATAGTTTGTATAAAATTTTGGCGATTTTTGAGGTAAAATAATTTTATCCTATAAAATTTGGGCAAATCATTTTTAGAATAGCGAATCGTTTTTTGGGAAAAACCATGGAAAATTAGCCCATGAGAAAAATTTAGCCCATAAAATCATCCATGGCATGCACTCTTTGCGGCGAATCCTTCAATTACTTCAAAGAATTGAAGTCCTTCGACTCTGCGCACTCCCTGCAGCAATAGTCCTTCAACAACTTCTCAGGTTCACAAACTCTAAGACTTTACTCGGCCTGCACACACCTTGCACAGCTTCGTGCTCAACTTGCACTTCTGCGAGAATGAGAACAATTGTTATCCCTCCTGATCTTTCAAATATTAACTTTGACTTCTGTCAACACACTCCTTGCGGAAAAAACTTCACTGCACTCCTTGCAGGAATTTTACTCACTCAGGCAGAGAAACAATTGAAACTCATTCCTTAGTCTCTCTCATACTTCAAACACAAAACATGAAATCATGTACACAGCATATAAAGAAAATGTATAACAGAAAGTAAACATCCATGAGCATAACATTCAACATGCATACACAGAGAACAAATACGACACCATGAATTTGTGATGCAGGAGCATCATCAACGTCAAGTGAGCGTGGGGCAAGCACCAACACATTTTGAGCACATGATAAATTGTTTAAAACTTTTGAAGATTGGATGCACCAAACTTAAATGTGATAGTTAAGGAGAAGCATACTTATATATTGTAAAGGACCTTGAGCGATCCGCTCTCGTCCATAGTAGGTAGAAAGCATTTATGTTAGTAGGTATCTTTGAATTCTTTGATTAGATAGTTTTAGGAGTGGAGGGAAAACGGATATAGAAACCCTCATTGTGTAATTGTAACAGAGAAGAAGGAGAAGCATCAAAAGAGAGCATGGAACAGAAGCAGAGAGATGTGTAGCAGACCCCATGTACAGAAGTTCTGAATTAATACAAAGAAATTGTGATTCAGGCTCATGGTGTTCATATCTTCTCTGTGTATGCATCTTTACTCTTTCTATCATGCAATTGTTTTTATGCTATGTATGAATGATTTCTTGGTGAATATTTGAAATCTGAGAGGAAAGGGAAGTGAAATGAGTTTCAATTGTTTCTATGTCTGAGCAAGAGTTCCTGCAAGGAGTGCAGTTGAATTGTCCGCAAGGGGTGCGTTGACAAAAGGTTCAGAGGTTCATCTCTGAAAGTTCAGGAGAGATAGCGTTTGTTCTATATTCACACAGAGGTGTAGCCAGGCACAAGAGCCATGCAAGGGGGTGCAGGCCGAGGAAAAACTCAAAGTTTCAAACCTGAGCAAGGTATTGAGAAACCATTGTTGCAGAGTGTGCGCAAGGTCGAAGAGCATTCAACACTTCAAGTGTTTGGAGGTTGCCGCAAGGAGTGCGTGCAAGGGTCTTCTTTAAGACTCAAAGTCGTGAGAAAGCTCAGGAAGGATAAAACCTTTGAAACTATTGAAGGCAGCACAAGGAGTGGTTCATATTGACTGATTAGAAGGCATCGAAGTTTTGTGTCACAGGTGGATAAGCCCGGGAAGGAATCCTTGATTTACTTCGCAGGAATCATCAGGGGGGAAGGAACAGACGGTCAGAATCCCGTGTGGAGAATTAGCGAAATCTCGCCAACCGTCCAATCTGACAAAGAAGCGAGGAGGTTACGGCCGCGTCCGAAGTTCAAGCTCAAGAGATCGTGAGCCATTGGATCCTCACCTAGTTACCCGTCAGTCGTCCAATCTGACAGGAGTTGCATAGGGTTTAAACCCTCTCAAGCTGAGCGAAAGTCCCGAAAGGTGTTGGGATATCGAGGTGTTGGGGTTCGGGATATCGGAAATCCTATGGACAAGAGATCAGGTAAATCCATAGTGAAAACCCCGATACAAATCAGAACCGTCCATCTATTGAGACAGGTGGCAGGAATCGAGAACCATCAGCATATCGAAAGTTTAGAGACCAAGAGTCCGAGACCCTTTGAGTCATGAAACAGCGAAAGGATCACAGTCGTGGATCTCAGGAAGGACACGTGTCGTGTGATCATCCAAATCGGAGATTCAGTCATCGAGACTCACATAAGTGAGTGTTTTGGCTTTGCAGTTGACGAAGTCCAAGGTTTGATCTGAACCATCCATCCATTTTGGACGCGTGTCGGAAATCCGAAGAAGACGGGGTTCATCTTTTTGCGGATCTTGAAGACAGGAAACACTTGCATTTCGGAATTGCGAAGTCCGAAATCTTTAAAGGAGGAAAGCTCCATTAGGAGTCCCAGCTGACGTCATCTCGTCATAACGGGGGATCGGGAATCTCCACTGTGAAAACCCCGAAGCAGATGAGGACCGTCCATCTTTAAGGACGCATGGCAATAATCTTGACTTTTGAGGAAAGTCCCGAAAAAGGAAGTCACGTCGGGAAATCGGAATTCGAGAGATCGGGGAAATCGAAGACAAATGCATTTCAGCATTTGAAATTGCGAAGTCTCGAGAGAGATCCGGAGTCGTTGGTTTAGTAGATGATCACGGCCATTGATTTTGTGAAGGCGGAAAGGGACTCCTAGTGACATCATATTGGGATTCAAAGAATCGAGGATCCGAGGGACAAGAGGTCACATACATTTCGACACCAGAAACCCCGAAACCCGATTTTCCATTTGTCTATTGTGAAGAGAACAACGATCGGGTCTAGAGGCTGTGAGAAGAAGAAAATACCTGTGGGTCAATTTTAATAAAGATTCCAGTGGAGAATCGAAGGAGCCACTCCAACTCGAGGGAAAAATTAGAACGATCCTTAAGATCGAGAGGTCAACGCAGAGGCCTTTGCCGAGGCATAGGGTGGGCCTGCATCAATTTGAATCGAAGCTCTTTCTATTAATTCAAATCTTTGTACATGGGTGTTTCAACTACAGCTCTATGCTCTCTTTTCGACGCTCTCTATGCTCTATCTTGACAATCACCTTACAACTATACAATGAGGGTGTCTATATCTTGTTTCCCTCTTACGCTCTAAAATTGTCTAATCTAGAATTAAATTCTATCTACCTACATTCATTACTCATAAAGGCTCCTATCTACTATGGACGAGAGTGGATCTCTCAAGGTCCTTTTACAATACTAAAAGCATTCCTCCACTTAATGACTTCATTAATATTCCAAAACATTTTTCAAAAAATGTTCTCGGTGTTTTTCCAGCTGTCTCTTATCTCCGCATTGGCTCACTACTGGCTATGCTTGCACGCCTTACGATGCTCCTGCATCACACTCCCTCGCTTGAAAATTTTCATGGACTCTTGTCCATGAGCTTGCACACGGTCTATCCATGCTTCTGGATTTCGTCTTCATTCTCCCAGCTGGCATCTTCAATTGGATGGCCCTTCCGCTTGACCAAATATTCAAAGTATTGCTTTCGTCTGGTCCTCTTACCAACTCTTTTGTCCAGTATGTGCTCCATCTGTGGTTTTTCTGCAACTAGCATTTGTTTTGTCCACTGAATCTCTGGCTATTCACTACCTGCTTCTGCTTTCTCAGCTTTATAAGGGTACAAATCCGAGACATTGAATATCGGAGAAATTTTGATCCCATCGGGTAATTTAATCTCATATGCATTCACCCAAAATTTCTTCAAGACCTTACATGGTCTGATTTTCTTCATCTTTAGTTTATTATATGTTCCACTCGGGAACCTTTCCTTTCTAAAATGTGCAAGGATCAAATCACCAACTTCGAACTGAAGTTGTCTCCTATGTTGATCTGCTATCCTCTTATATTCTTGGCTCGAACTCTGCAATCGTTCCTTCACCTGGCTATGAAGTTCCTTCATCGCCTCTGCGAAATATTCTGCACTAGCACTCCTAATCGCAATTTGTTATGAATCCCTTAGCTCAAAAATTCCTCTTGGTTGCATGCCATAAACAATTTGAAATGGACTCTGTCCTATGCTCCTATTAAGCGAGTCGTTATAAGAAAACTCCACCTATGGTAATATGTTGTCCCACTGACTATGGTGTTCTGTCACCAAACTCCTCAGCAAGTCTCCCAAACTCCTATTCATGACTTCTGTCTGCCCATCCGTTTGAGGATGATAAGCTGAACTAAATGACAAGTTTGTTCCCAGCTTTTTCCATAAGGTTCTCCAGAAGTGTCCTACAAACTTAGTGTCTCGACCCGAAACTATGCTCCTTGGTAAGTCGTGAAGTCGAATGACTTCTTTGAAAAACAGGTTCGCAATGTGAGTTGTGTCACTGGTTTTCTAACATGGAATGAAATGTGTCATTTTGGAAAATCTATCCACTACCACAAAGATTGAGTCAAACCCTCTTTTTGTTCTTGGCAACCCCAATATGAAGTCCATGTTGACTGCATCCCACGGCCTGTCAGGTATGGGTAATGGTTAATAAAAGCCTGCATTCTGCCTCTTCCGTTTTGAATGCTGACAAATTCTACATCTATCCACGAATCTTTTGATGTCTGCTCTCATTCCTGACCAAAAATATGACTCATTCAACTTTGCGAACGTCTTGTCATAACCGAAATGTCCGGCCAATCCTCCACTATGTTTCTCCTTCAGTAAATTCTCCCTCATGGAGCATTTTGGAATACAAAGTTGATTACCTTTAAACAGTAATCCTTCCTGGATCATGTATTCTACCCATTGGCTTCTGTCTCTGAGAATTGGATTCTCAGCTGCTTCATACGCCTCTTTAAAATCTAGATCATCTCTATACATGTCCCTGAGATCATCAAAACCCAATGTTTTGACTCTGAACTCCTGCAATAGCAAACATTTCCTGCTCAAAGCATCAGCAACTTTGTTAGCAGTTCCAGAAATATGTTTAATCACAAAAGTGAAATGTTGCATATATTCAACCCATTTAACATGTCTTTGATTCAACTTCTTCTGTTGAGTCACAAATTGCAATGCATGATTATCACTATACAAGACAAACTCCTTAGGAATTAAGTAATGTCTCCATTTTTTCAATGCCTGAATAATAGCATAGAATTCCTTATCATACGTGGAGTATTTTATCTTGGCTTCATTCAGCTTCTCGCTAAAATATGATATCGGTCTGTCTTCTTGACTCAAGACTGCCCCTATTGCAAATCCACTTGCATCACATTTTACTTGAAATGTCTTTGTAAAATCAGGCAACACCAAAATTGGTTGTTCTGTGATTTTCTTCTTCAACAAATTGAAGCTTTTCTCAGCCTCTTCTGTCCAGTGAAAAGACTTGTGTCTCTTCTTCACTGGGTCCATCATCGGTGCACTAATTCCACTGAAATTCCTAATGAACTTCTGGTAGAAACTATCCAATCCATGAGAACTTCTCACCTCAAATATACTCTTTGGTGATGGCCAATTCTTAATTACCTCCACCTTATCTGGGTCCATCCTCAACTTGTCTACAGAAATAACAAACCCCAAATAAATGAGCTTTGTCTTCATGAATGAGGATTTCTTCATGTTTATCAGCAACTTCTTTTGTTGTAACCTCTTCATCACTGTAGCCAAATGTTTCAGATGCTCTGCCTTTGTTTTACTGAAAATCAATATGTCATCAAGATATACAATGACAAATTTTTTGATGAAATCCTTCAGGACTTCATTCATCAATCTCATGAAAGTACTCAGCGCGTTTGTTAAACCAAATGGCATAACAAGCCATTCATATAACCCTTCATTGGTTTTGAATGTTGTCTTCCATTCATCACCTTCTCTCATACGAATCTGGTGATATCCACTTTTCAAATCAATCTTCGAAAAAAATTTGGCTCCACTAAAGCAATCCATCAGATCATCCATCCTTGGCAATGGAAATTTGTACCTGATGGTTATTTTGTTGATTACCCTTGAGTCAGTACACATCCTCCAGCCTCCGTCTTTCTTCGGACTGAGTACTATCGGAACAACACACGAACTCAAGCTTTCTCTGACCAAACCTTTGTCCAACAAGTCCTGGACTTGTCTTTTGACCTCTTCATTCTCCTGCGGCGTTAATCTGTACGCTGCTTTGTTTGGAAAACTAGCTCTAGGTATGAGATCAATTTGATTACTTATACTTCTAATCGGTGGCAACGAACGAGGTAGTTCATCCACTACTATGTCAGCGAACTCTTCCAGCAGTTCCTGAACCTCTTCTGGTAAATCAGCTACCCTTGTGCTGGTTAAAACAATCTTTGGCTTCCTGACCACAATGAATTGTGGTTCCTCCTTCTTCTTAACCTCTGTAAGAAGTTCCTTCCCACTCATGAGAAGTACAGTGTTTCTCACCTCCAGTTTTATTTCTTTATCTTTGATCGGCAACAGCATGTGAGTTCTTCCATTTTTCTCTAGGGTGTATGTGTTCATTCTCCCGTCATGAATCACATTCCTGCCATATTTCCATGGTCTATGTAGCACACCCATTTCGGAACTCTGGGCTTACTCGCACTCTGATACCAATTTGTACACACCATTTGTACAAAGCTCATACATATATCATATATCCCATGCATTTAAACAAATAAACACATTTAACTCAGAGCTTAAACATATCATTACTACTATAATTAAACAATCCATAGCATTCCATATTAATTCATATACACAGCGGAAAACATGATAACATTTACAGTAGAGACATGATAAAATGTGATAAAACATAGTTAGAAACTTATCTTGTAACAATGGTGGAATCCACCAACCAAATGCAGGCCTTCCACGAACCTCCCAGCCTTAGACCGCATTGCTCATCAACTCAGCAGTGGGCCACCCCTGAGCTGGGACTAAGCTCCACCCCAAGGCAAGGAATCTAGGCTCAGGCTGAGGTTATAGGGAAAACATTCACACACAACCACAAGGACGGAATTCTCTCCTAGGAATCTCCCACGCTCACTGCCCACAGACCCTCATTCCCCACATGCTTGTTCCATCCCAAGATAATGCACCTTCTCTGTCACCTGGACAGTCCTTCGGCTGACAATCTCCCTTACCTTGGGTTACAAGAACAAACCAGACCGAAAGTCTCTGGGCTCTATGGAAGCTACAGGGTTCTTTCCAGGAGTTCTCTCCTTCCCCTGCGCACTCTCTCACATGGAGGGAGTCGCTCACAGGCCAACAAGCCTCACGCAGTCCAGTACTATGTAGTCTCAACAATCCCATAGGAAAACAGACATCGGCTTTCCAAAAACTGGTTCGGAAATCACAAGATGGCTTCACAGTCACGGCTTCAGAATAGGGAATGCTCACATAGGCTCGCTCAGCTTTCCCAAACAAGCAAAGACTCTTCCCCGAAATCAACACAGGCTTCTCGTAGTCTGGGGTTACACGCACGGGATTTCTCAGAATCAGACACAGACATTCGAGTCACAGGGTCTCACGAAGGTTCTCTACAGGAGTCAGGTTAGTCATACTACTCAGAGCTCCATACGCATTTAGACAATCCGGTGGAATGGGAATGGAACCTTCTCACGGCTCACCCTGGCCATTTTATTCACATGCACCAGGGTTGACACTTGTCACCCAAGGAATTGCATGCGTTCCACCAGCACGCGTTCCTCCCACCACTTGGGAAATCACACGTCCTTCCAAAAGGACTTAGGATAAAAACATATGATGCACATATCTTTTGGAATAATATTAAAATATTATTCCCGGGCTTAAGCCCCCCTAGGCTTAGCCCCTAAGCTCAACACTTAGCCCCTTTCCCACCTTCCAACCCCTAATTCCTTGCCCACTCTATGGATGCTTAGTCCCCCTTCACTCATTCATCGTGGTCGGTCTGCACCTGGTGGTGTTTATATTTTATTAAGTGTTCTGCATGATTACATATACAACAGCAGGCTCCTGGCCTTCAATACTCAGGCTCCCTGGCCTAACAACACATAAGCCTCCAGCTTATGAAAACTTGGCTCACCAGCCTATAAAACATAATTACAATTCCTTTACAAACATGGTTTACAATGGGGCTCGGCCTTGGGGACACTACAATCCCCCTCCCCTTATTTTTGCACTGTCCTCAGTGCAACTTACACTGTCTCTGCAAGCCTTTCAAAATTTTCAAAAACATGCGGGTACTCTACCCACATAACCTCTTCATGCTCCCATGTCATGTCCTCGGGACCGTACCAGGTCCAGTGGACCTTTACAAGCTCTATAACTCGATTCCGGAGCTGTTTTCTTTTCCTATCCAATATGTGCATAGGATGCACTTCCAGGACACCTTCTGGTTCCACCTGAATCACAGTCCAATCGATAATATGATTAGCATCAGGTACATATTTCTTAAGCAGTGAAACATGAAACACATTATGTACATTCATAGATGCAGGTAATGCAAGCATGTATGCAAC
>ML784650.1:54218-83788 GCA_009831015.1 Picea engelmannii | reverse complement strand
CAAGGAAGTGATAGAATGAGCTATCTTTGAGAATCCAACTATAAACTTCCTATAGTAACCTGCCAGACCCATAAAAGATCTAACTTCTGCCACACTCCTCGGTGCTGGCCATTCTCGAATGGCCTGTACCTTTTCAGGATCCATAGCGATCCCTTCTTCAGATATAATATGTCCCAAGTAATGGATCTACCTTTGGTAAAATGAGCACTTGCTCAGTTTTGCGTACAGCTGGTGTTCTCTCAACACCTGCAGCACCATTCTCAGGTGTTTCTCATGTTCTTCCTCTGTCTTGGAATACACCAATATGTCGTCCAAGAAGACTATGACAAACTTGTCCAAATAATCTCTGAACACTCCATTCATTAAGCACATGAAAACAACAGGTGCATTTGTCAGTCCAAATGGCACCACTGTGAATTCATAATGACCATACCTTGTTCTAAAGGCAGTCTTGCCAATGTCCTCATCCTTTATTCTCACTTGGTGATATCCAGATCTGAGATCTATTTTTTTAAATATTTTTGCATCCTTCAACTGATCAAAAATATCATCAATCCTTGGCAGAGGATACTTGTTTTTGACATTGACCTTATTCAACTATCGAAAATTGATGCATAGCCTCAACATCCCATCTTTCTTCTTCACAAATAGGATCGGGGCTCCCCACAATGACACACTAGGGAAAATGTAACCTTTCTTTAGTATCTCTTCGAGCTGCAATTGCAACTCTTTCAGCTCTGGCATACGCATTCTATAAGGAGCTTTCGAAACTGGAGCTGTTCCAAGCATCAAATTTATAGAAAAATTGATGTCCCTCCTCAGAGGTAATCCAGATACCTTCTGAAATACATCCTTGAAATCCTTGAGTACTTCATGGTCTTTCAGATTCGATACTACATCTTGAGATGCTTCTTCCACCCGAGCTGCAAATAATTGACAGCCTTTCCGGTAACATTTCTTCAGCTGCATGGCTGAGATTTCCCTCACAGCCACGGCTCTGGGAATTCCTTGGACTGTTACCTAATTTCCCTCTTCGTTCAGGCATGTGAACCTCTTGTTACGAAAATCCAAAAGGGCATGGTGCTGGTCCAACCATTCCATCCCAAATGACTTAACCAATTCAGTGAACTTCCTCTTGGTCCCTGTGGCCAACTACACTAACCAAGGCTTCTCATGTTTTCTTCTCGTTAGATGAAAACTATCCACCACTCTAGGATCTACATAACTATGGCTATCCCCTGAATCAATTAAAATAACAAGTGGTTGGTTGTTGATCATACCTTCCACTTCAATCATGTGCGATTGAAATTCTGCTTGCTTATTGTCCAGGGATGCATAGATCCTCGGCATTCTATTTCCCATATCCTCCATTGTTTCAGCTTGCTGAACAGTATGGACAATTCTTTCTTTGTCTTTTCTGTGGGGGCAGTCTCTGTACCTATGATTTCCTTTACAACCCCAACACTCTATAAGAGGAGGCCTTGGCATCTGCTCACTCCCTTCAACCTTCCTAGGCTCTTTAAAATATGAGTGTCCCCAAGGACTGTTTCTGAAAAAGGAAGGCTTGCTTCCCTTCTGCCTCTGTTCCTTCTTAAATTTCTTCCGATCATCCCAAACCTTCCGAAGGATAGGCCTTTCTCCTTGTTGTTCATACAAGAATTTCTCTTTTCTGATGGTCTCTTCCATGGTCTTAGGATCGTCATATTGAATCTTGTCACTCATGGAAGGTGGCAGTCCACTCAGATACCTCTGAATTTTAACATCTTCGTCCTTGATGAATGGAACATACTTTAGTAGTTCCAGAAAATTTCGTTCATACTCATCAATGGTCATACTGTCCAACTTGAGTTCGAAGAACTCCTTCATATTTCTGTCATAGTATCTTTTAGTCAGGTATTTCTTCTTGAAATACCTCTTAAACTACTTCCACGTGACCTCTTTCTCTCTGATGTGTTGCACCTGTACAAACTGATCCCACCACATGGATGGTTTTCCTTTTAGTTGGTACATTGCAATTCTTCCTTCTGCATGGGCAGAATAATTCCGCAGTTGGAAGTATTTCTTCATGTCAAGCAACCAGGTCTCGGCATCTTCCTCCTTCTTATGTTCTCCATCGAATGTTGGAGGCTTAATTTTGTTCATCTCTCCTTTCAATTCCTCCTTTCCATATTTTTGATGTTTTCTGGTAGGGGATGGGCTTGAACTACTGTGTATCTTCCTGTCATAATGTCTTTGGGAGCGACTAAGATGTCGGCTACCACTCCTTGACCTTCTTCTTCTTTCATGGGTTTTGCGACTCTCCGTCGTACTTGAGTCTCTTCCCTTCTCAAGTTTCTTCTCTATTCTTTCCAGGCTCTTCAAAAATTTTAAGTTTAATGCACCCTCCCAATCCCTGACTTTCATGAGCTTTCGACTATCAGCCCGGAGAGCCTGGGCCTCTCTTTGCAATCCTTCAATGATTTTCATTATGTGTCCTTCCTTATCCTTCGATTCCCAGGTTAACATCCTTTCCTTCCTGTTTGTATTCTATTTTGGGGCTAATCTGCACCTTTCCCCACTCCATACTCAGTCGTTGGTTAACTGGAGTCCTGACCTCCGTTGAACTCTGCACATGCACTGTGAAAATAAAATCGTAGTTTATCAGGCCATTAAACCTTCAGGAAGAATCTTCAACATTTATAACTAATACCAACAAGAACAAAAGACATTTCGATTCCAATGGGTTTTCTGAGCTCTTGTTCGGCTCTGTAATTTTTGTGTTTTCGAAGATTTCATTTTTGGCACTTCGAGATTTCAAAACTTCGGGTTTTGTACCTCGGGATTTCGGGTTTCGGGGTTTCGGAGTCTCGGTATTGGAGAGCTCTCGTTTAACTCTCCTTTCCAACCCCCGACTTCTGAAATTTTGTTTTACCTTATTCTTTGGGTCTACAGCATAGTTGTCGCCCTTTACCAAAGTGGTGTGTGGCACGTTTCGGATGATCCTCGTCACGTTCGGTGACATCATTAGGGTCCCACAACTCTCGCTTCTCTTTTTGACCCTCTAACACGCGGTACATCTCCATGTGTCCACATCCATTCCTAGAAAAATCCAACGGTCAGATCTTTCTCACATCGGACGATCGTTAAAGACCCATAGATTCCCCGAAGGAATCTCATCCGTTCATCGGGACTTAGCCACATGCTAACGTCTCAACAGTATGGACGGGATTATCACAACGAGAGTCCGAGTTCTTTGTCAACGGAACTCCTGAATCCCCGATTTTCCGAAACGGGTAATCTCTCAACACGTGGCCATCTCAAATCGGATGGCCCACGACTGCTCTGGGGTTTCCACCATGGAAAGTCCCGATCCTTTCGGGGTTTTGGGCTTCCAAACGCCGATGCACTCTAACTCCCGTTAGCCCTCCGGGCTAGACTCGTGGTTCACACGACCTCCCCTTATATGACCACAGTCATACCTCCTATCGGGGTTTCGGACTTTCCAATGCCGAAACACATATGTCCTCAGGATTTGCGAAACGTCGAACCCCGATATCTCGATGGCCTCCCGATCTCGCCCACGTGTCCCAACTGATGGATGGCTCAAATCGTTCCCGAGACTTTTACTATGAAAATTCCCGACCTCCTTCGTGACTCCCGATATCGCGATTCTCGATTTCCCGAAATGGGAAATCTCACGACACGTGTCCTCCGTCTTTCGGACGGTCTAGATCTATTTCAGATTTTTCCCCTAGTCTCTGAGGTTTAACCTTCGGACATCGCCCGACAGATCCAATGGCTGACAGGTTTTCCGGTCGAGATCTGACGGCTCAGACGGTTCCTAACCAATTCGAAATTTCGCGTATCGCGATTTCCACATTCCTATGTATTTCAAAAGAAATTTTAATCCCTACGCACATTTTTCCAAATCCGACGGTCACGAGGGCTCACCTTTCCTCCCGAACAAATCCTAAGGTTCTAACACCATTGGTGTAGAGACCTGTCTCCCTGTGGCCATAGACCACAACAGTTGCGGTTTCACTCGCCGCTATACTTCCTAAGCTTGTAAGCACGGTCAAGCAACTACTTGACACTCTGGAACAAACCAAGGTCCGAAATTGGTCCTCCAGACCCAATTTCCCTTCGCATTCTTGGTCCAAAGACCGCTCCACTGGCCCATCTAGGCTCAATGTCGAAACCTTCGCTCTTATACCAATTTGTAGCACACCCATTTCGGAACTCTGGGCTTACTCGCGCTCTGATACCAATTTGTACACACCATTTGTACAAAGCTCATAGAGATATCATATATCCCATGCATTTAAACAAATAAACAAATTTAACTCAGAGCTTAAACATATCATTACTGTTATAATTAAACAATCCATAGCATTCTATATTAATTCGTATACACAGCAGAAAACATGATAACATTTACAGTAGAGACATGATAAAATGTGATAAAACATAGTTAGACACTTATCTTGTAACAATGGTGGAATCCACCAACCAAATGCAGGCCTTCCACGAATCTCCCAGCCTTAGACCACACTTCTCATCAACTCAGCAATGGGTCACCACCGAGCTGGGACTAAGCTCCACCCCAAGGCAAGGAATCTAGGCTCAGGCTGAGGTTAGGTTACAGGGAAAACAGTCACACACAACCACAAGGACGGAATGCTCTCCCAAGAATATCCCACGCTCACTGCCCACAGACCCTCATTCCCCACATGCCTGTTCCACCCCAGAAGAATGCACCTTCTCTGTCACCTAGACAGTCCTTCGGCTGCCAATCTCCCTTACCTTGGGTTACAGGAACAGACCGGACTGGAAGTCTCCGGGATCTATGGTAGCTACAGGGTTCCTTCTAGGAGTTCTCTCCTTCCCCTGTGCACTCTCTCACCTGGAGGGAGTCGCTCACAGGCCAACAAGCCTCACGCAGTCCAGTACTGCATAGTCTCAACAATCCCATGGGAAAACAGACACAGGCTTTCCAAAAACTGGTTCAGCAATCAAAGGATGGCTTCATAGTCACGGCTTCGAAACAGGGAATGCTCGCATAGGCTCGCTCAGCTTTCCCGAACAAGAAAAGACTCTTCCCCGAAATCAACACAGGCTTCTCGTAGGCTGGGGTTACACGCACGGGATTTCTCAGAATCAAACACAGACATTCGAGTCACAGGGTCTCACGAAGGTTCTCTACAGGAGTTGGGTTAGTCATACTGCTCAGAGCTCCGTACGCATTCAGACAATCCGGTGGAATGGGAATCGAACCTTCTCACGGCTCACCCTGGCCATTTTATTCGCATGCACCAGGGTTGACACTTGTCACCCATGGAACTGCATGCGTTCCACCAGCACGTGTTTCTCCCACCACATGGTAAATCATGCGTCCTTCCAAAAGGAATTAGGATAAAAACATATGATGCACATATCTTTTGGAATAATATTAAAATATTATTCCCAGGTTTAAGCCCCCCTAGGCTTAGCCCCTAGGCTCAACACTTAGCCCCTTTCCCACCTTCCAACCCCTAATTCCTTGCCCACTCTATGGATGCTCAGTCCCCCTTCACTCATTCATCATGGTCGATCTGCACCTGGTGGTGTTTATATTTTATTAAGTGTTCTGCATGATTACATATACAACAGTAGGCTCTTGTCCTTCAATACTCAGGCTCCCTGGCCTAACAACACATAAGCCTCCAGCTTATGAAAACTTGGCTCACCAGCCTATAAAACATAATTACAATTCCTTTCCAAACATGGTTTACAATGGGGCTCAACCTTGGGGACACTACAGTCTACCCAACAATAGATGACAAACATCCATAGGAATAACATCACAAAGTATTTCATCTTTATACCCTCCTATTTTAAACTCAATTAAACATTGCTTAGTGACATTTACCTGATGTCCTTTTTGCAACCACGAAACATAGGTATGGGCTTGGATGATCAATCGTCTCCAGCTCCAGTTTTTCTACCATCTCCATTGAAACGAGATTGTCTGTGCTACCACTGTCCACAATGACCTTGCATACCCTGTCCTTGGTCTTGCAAGCAGTCCGAAAAATTATGTTCCTTTGGACCGAACTCTCCACTTCCTTCTCTGGTGTCAAAAGAACTTTTTGCATCATTAGAGATCTTCCACCTTTAGCATCCTCTATCTCAACATTTCGCCTCTGTGCTTCGGAAATGTGAGTCTCTCCTTCCTCTTTCTTCTTGTCTGGACATTCATAAGACTTGTGTCCGACCCTTCCGCATGTGAAGCATTTTATCACTCCACCTCTTCCTCTTCCTCTACCTCTAGTACGAGGAAAAATGTTGTTATCAGCATACTCTCCTCTCTGATCAGCATACTTCCTTCTGTTTCTATCATATTGCCCTTTCTGTGAGTTTCCGCCTCTCTCAATCTGAGGTTTCTTCCATTCTTCCTTAGGCTTCTGATTTCTATCTTGGACGACTAATTTGCCCCTGGCTTGACTTCTGCCTTGGCCTCTTTGACCTTGTTTTCGGCTCAGCTTCTCTTTCACCTTTAGAGCCATTTGATAAGCATCTTCCACCATTTGGATGGTCATCATGCTCATCTCATCCTGAATTTCGTATCTCAGGCCATTCATATACCTGGCAACCTTTTCATCATTACTTTCACGATGACCTACTCTGATGTTCAACCTGTAGAACTCTTCAGTATATTCCTTCACTGACATCAGCTTCTATCTCAAATTTTTCGTTCTTCAAAACAGAGTAATCTGGTAATCCCTGGGAATGAATTTCGCCTTCATCTTTGCGATCATCCTATCCCAACTCTTGATTTTCTTCTTACCTTGGCAGCGTCTGTCAGCTTGCAGTTCATCGCACCACAATGTTGCATGTCCTTTAAGTCTCGTGATAGCATGTTTGACCTTCTTGTCTTCTTAGACATCTTCATAGTCAAAATATGTGTCCAGAGTTCTAATCCAGTCTAGAAGCTCTTCAGCATCCAAGTTTACCTCATAAACTAGAATGTCCATTTTGGCTCTTGCACTCATTCTTGCAACAGCTCTAATCAAGCGTTCATTTGTTGCATCTTCTGTTGCAATTTCTTCTTCTTCATGTCCAGCATCATCTCCGCTTTCGAACTCACTGACATCTCCAATATCAGCTATGCACCTTTGTTTTATTTCCACATCCACGAGTCTGGCGCGAATGTCTTGCAGATATTTTTCCACTTCTGGATTCTGCACCTGCCTGCCCCTTCCTTCTGGCATTTCCCTTTCCTCTGGTGGATCGAGTGTTTGCCTATCTCTTCTCCTCGGTGGCATGGATGAAATTCCTTCTCGCTTTTCTTGCCTGAAATATACAAACAAGAATCAGGCTCTGATACTAGATGGTACAAACCCACTCGGCCCTTAGGTCGAGGATCCACTTACAGGCTCATTCTTCATTTCCCTTTGAGCCGGATTAGCTCTTTCAATTCCTTGCTTGAATCTTCTTTCTTTTGATCCATAGGTCCTTTCGGAAGCTTCCCTGGCACGAACGACACTAGGTGAAAGCTCCCCCTTCTCTGCGTGACCACCAGCTATGACCAAGGCCTAAACTGAGAGGCACTTGTCACAACTCGCCTCTTGCGAGTTCGTGAGTCGAGACTCTCGACTCTTCCTATCCAATCCCGCGATATTTGAGATCGCAAGATGGGTATAACTCCTTCCCTTGTCAGCACCCTCCGCATGTGACCACTAACGCTTCTCGCCTTTCGCCACTTCTCAAGTCGGAAGGTTGGACTTCCGTCCCCTTATCTTACGAACCCCCGAGAAATAAAAATTCAACAGGGTGTTGACTCCCTTCAATGAACAACGCATGTCCGCCTATCTATTCTACGGGCCCACCTTGCGATTATGCCACGTGTTCCTTTCGCTCCCCGAAGTACTGTCTCCTTTATATCATGACACCCGAAGTGTCGAGATCCCAAACTCCTCAATACTACTTATCGTAGCTCACGACCTCGTGACTTCTCCTTCTAATCTTTCAACTCTTCAACTGTCGAATTCTTGACACATCGTCCACGCGGTCCCACAACGAAACTTCTCACCCTTTCGGGACTTCTCAAACCTTGATGCAAAACCTTCGACCCTTCAACTCACGAAACCCCAAAATGAGATTCCGTGAGCGATCCAACGACCCTAGCTGACTTGGATCCTACGGCCATGATTTCTTCTGAGCTTACACTTGAGGAAACCTTGTCGTAACGTACCGACTTCTCTGCAAGATCTGACGGCTCTTGTGACTTCACGAATTCTTCTCAAAGAATTTCGACTGTTCGTTTCTTCCTGGACAATTCCTATGAATTTAACCAAGTATTTCTCCACAGAACTTACCCTCCTGCAACGCAAAATTGCTACACCTCCTTTCAATGCCTCAAGAAACCAACCTTTTGTTCTTTTCTTCGACAACTAAAAATACCCTATCCTTCCTGAGCTTTCTCCAACTCCGAGTCTTAAAGAAGACTCTCGCACGCACTCCTTGCAGCGAATCCTTCAATTACTTCAAAGAATTGAAGTCCTTCGACTCTATGCACTCCCTGCAGCAGTAGTCCTTCAACAACTTCTCAGGTTCACAAACTCTAAGACTCTATTTGGCCTGCGCACACCTTGCACGACCCCTGTGCTCAAATTGCACTTTTGCGAGAATGAGAACAACTGTTATCCCTCCTGAGCTTTCAGAGATGAACTCTGACTTCTGTCAATGCACTCCTTGCGAACAAACTTCACTGCACTCCTTGCAGGAATTTTACTCACTTAGGCAGAGAAACAATTGAAACTCATTCCTTACTCTCTCTCAGACTTCAAACACAAAGCATGAAATCATATACACAACATATAAAGCAAATGTATAACACAAAGTAAACATCCATGAGCATAACATTCAACATGCATACACAGAGAACAAATACGACACCATGAATTTGAATCGAAGCTCTTTCTATTAATTCAAATCTATGTACATGGGTGTTTCAACTACAGCTCTCTGCTCTCTTCTCGATGCTCTCTATGCTCTATCTTGACAATCACCTTACAACTATATAAGGAGGGTGTCTATATTCCGTTTCCCTCTTGTGCTCTAAAACTGTCTAATCTAGAATTAAATTCTATCTACCTACATTCATTACTCAAAAAGGTTCCTATCTACTATGGACGAGAGCGGATCGCTCAAGGTCCTTTTACAATACTACAAGCATGCCTCCACTTAATGACCTCATCAATATTCCAAAACATTTTTCAAAAAATGTGCTCGGTGTTTTTCCAGTTGTCTCTTATCTCCGCGCTGGCTCGCTACTGGCTATGCTTACACGCCTTATGATGCTCTTGCATCATGTCCACTAAGACCTGATTGTCTATCGAACCTTAAGAGGGTACGTGATTACTTCTGATTGTTTATAATTTTGTTTCTATGCTCGAAAAGCATTAAGAGAAGCTTTCCAAGATCACCATACTTTTGTTGAGTTAAGAGGTTAGGAAGGTTGGTAGTGTGATCAATATTTTGAAAATGAGATCTAATATGGGTATAGGCTGGACAATCTAAGAGAAAGTGATTTTCATCTTCAACCTTCTTAGTGTCACAATGGTGACACACTCTTTCATTCCATGGCCTTTTAGGAATTGACCAACGCCCAGTTTCACTATGGAGCTCGTGAGAATTTGTTCGTATCTTAGCAATGCTTATGTTTTTCTTTACACTTGGCAAAACAAATAGATTATTTTGATCTTCTAGATTATGGTTGATTACATCTTTATAATACCTTAATTTTATTTTTTCCTCTAACTCTTTATCACACCACATTTTTTCCTTAAATTCTGATTTGACGTTTTTTTTAATAGTATCTTTATTCTGCAAAATGGTTTCTTCCATGATTCCCCAATAGTTTATCCAAGACCAGGCGTCTTTATGCCATCCTCGCTTGAGTCGATGGTGGTTATGACTTGATTTGGAAGCAATTTTAGGTAGCCTCTTGTCTTCCATGTTGTTTAACTTGTTCTTATACATTAGGTATCTAGTCATAGCCATGCTCTCAATGGCCAATCAAAAATAATTCGGCATCATAAATTTACCAAATACTAGTGTGACCCCCTTTCCCCATTAGACCATCTGCTTTATAGGAATTTCCTTACTGACACATCCCCACTTGCACAATTAATTTTCTTTTTAATTAAATAATTTAGAATTATTCTTCCTCACACTTGTCACCCTCTCCCCATGTTGCACAAGTAATTGGATATTTTAATTTAATTAAAAGTCAATTTCCCTCACATTTCCCAAATGTGCTCTTTAAATCGCTCCTAGTTGTCTCTTTATTCTCCATATTCCCATTGAATGCACTTTACTAAATCCGAGTTAGAGTTAAAATAGGAGTCTTCTTCTAGTTAGATTAGTGGTAGCTAGACTCTAGATTCCTTTCTATGTGTACCCTATTCTCTCATCTTTATTTCTTTCTTATTTTAAAACTCTTATTTTTATATCTTCCTAGACACATGTGCCTTATCAAATCTTTATATATAATTCACCTTTTCTTAATTCATAACTTGATTTCCTTCATTCCTTTTTAATTTAATTTATAATTTAATTTAGTCTTCTTACAAAAACTTAGACTTGGGCTTAATTTCTCCCCCCTCACTTTTTGAAAAGGCTTAGACTTTTATAAGGATTTTTAATTAATAAATTTAATCTTTAATTAATTAATTAAATCTGGCAATGTTTAAAGAATTTACAAAGTTTTATTATTCGCTCAAGGCTTTCTAGGCCACCTAGATTCATTGACTCAAGTGTTACTTACGCAACGTGCCCTTCAAGATGCAACTCTATGCTCCAAGGGTTCCACTCGCCTTTTGACTCATTTTGGTAGCTGTCCAACACTTGGAGTCAGCACTCCATTTGGGAGACCTTGTGAGAAACCAAGGGCTTCTAAGAAATAAGGACCTCGCCTTATTGCGTGCCCCTTAGAATCTTCGTGAGCGACTGTCTCAGTCTTTCCTCACGACATCATGGACCTCTTGAACTATTTAATTGTTAACCTACAATTCGAGTCACAGTGGGAGTGCTAGTAGGTTGTGACAGGGATGTTTCCATGTCTCTCCCTCAATATCTGATTTATGTGCATGGCCCCTTTACTCCTTATGTGAGTCAGATTAGCGACCATTCGTCAACATGCATCCATCAATGAAACATTTTCAATTATGCATATACCAAATCATACTATAATCAATCATATGTCACATATGCATAAATGAAATACTCAAACCAATACAATCCACTCCCTGACTCAATTTGGAGTCCAAGGATGTCCATTGATGCCATCGGCATCCATGATCTATCAAGTGTCCTGTAAACTCAGGGAAAACTCATCAATAGAATATGTCAATACATATATATCAAATAACATTAAATCACAACCATCAACATCATCATAAAAATACATAAGTGAAACAAATAACCATGTACTATAACCGGATCACTTGCACCTAAGTGTCCTCAAAGAATAAGTCGATAGCATGTGCTCGGAAGAGTGGGATGTTACAATGATTTTTGAAGAAAAATATATACCCCTAAAGAAACCTTTTCCAACATTCCAACCTTTTGAAGGCTAGAATCACATCATCGTCCTACACAAGACCATTTACCCTTTATGTCAATATGAGGGGTAACAATTGGTTGTTACTTGGGGACATGCACTCTTAGGAGAAGAGTGCATGAAAACCCCAAAGTATCTAGTTGTACTTGTTAAGAACAAGGGAAAAATAAGAGGGCCATGTGGAGGGATGGTCTAAGTTTCATCCTCAAACACTGCATCCAAACTTATTACACCTTCATCAAAATTGGCTTTACAAGTAAGGCACAAGCCAACAATGCCAAAGTACATGAAAATGAAATGTTCATAATAAATAACTTAATCTTCTTACACCTATTCTACTTAGTGTATACAAATGAAGTGTTAGACACCTATTCTACTTAGTATATACAAATGAAGCGTTAGGTGAAATCATAGAGCCAATGGAACCATGTGTTCATTACATCAATACTAGGATGTTTTTCTTTATGTTTGACCATAGACCAACACAAGGAAATGTTCATCACCATGAACACATGCGCTAGAAAATACATAATAGAATGGACACAATAATGTGTTACATCAAGCGAATGTTACCCAATACAAAGATCTTCACAAAAGTGACATATTCCATCACATCACATGTTGATCCCTTATTGTAGAGAGTTTATATAAGGGATAAAAAATGGATATGTGAGCGCATAAACAACCTACAAAAAGTCTTAGTCGTGCTTCTCCAAAGGATTATATACATGGAGAACTTCATACCCACCTCCAAGCAAGCAAGATATGGGTGTCTCCATCCAAAATATGTCTTCTTCTAAGCATGAGGATGTAGTATAAAATGACATTTAAAATCTAGAAATGCACTTGTGCTTACAAATACAAGGCTGAAAATGATTGGCATAACACATGTACTTAACATCTTGTTTCCCAATATAATTTCCAGTGTTAGAAAGATGACTTCCATCTGAAAAATGACATGTGAGTTCAATGAAATTCGTAGAGGAAAGAGGCTAGAATTTTTTTAAATACTCGACAATCTATAAAGCATGTTGTCCCAACAAAAATCCATCCCCAAATATCTATTCTTCAGCTAAAACTATATGCGCAAAAAATTGATAGATGGAGGCATATATGGCAGAAAAAATTCTACAAAATTATACTGCAATATATGCACCACATACTCCAAAAAATATGCAAGATCCATTGTAATATATGGATAGAAAATACTACTCAATTTTTTTACAGAAGATTATATCCTATGTTTTCCTATGAAGATCAAAACATGCACTACTTATATCACTTTGTTGGGTAATTCCTTAATCATATGAAGTTGAAACAAATTCTTCTCGACTTATTACTCCATATATTTCACTAATATACTCAAGCAAGAAGATTAATGCCTCATTTTTACATTTTATTTCACCCAAGAGAATGCTTGAATAATTCCTTTCATATTCTAACATCATATTATCAAATTTCCTTCTTGTTTCATTACAAATCATATGCCAGGCATATGCATCATATAATCCTTTAATATGATCTTCATCAACCATCCAAGATCCCTGAAAAACTATGATGAAATATGAAAATGAAGAAATTTCCCTTGGGCTAAGACTACAAAACCATTCTCTTACTTTCTCTTGCAACAAAATGGAAAACAAAATTAGCACCACATCTTCATGGATAGTGTTAAATCATCCAATGAATCTAATGAAAGATATAGAAAAATCTAAAGTAACATATTTATTACGATATAATTTTGGAGCGTGCCTCTTTCCATAGCTTATAATTGAAATCATGTGGGTATCCATGGATGTATGAAAAATCCAAAGGGGAAATTAATTTTGCATCCAACTCCTAGCAAGATGAACCCATACCTCAAATCTAAAAATTTAAAATATAAATTGTCTTCATACTTCATACCAAAATATAAAAATGTAGAATAGATTCACCGAGGTGAACATGATGCCTTCACATTGTTCTTGCTTCACCCCACAAGAAAAATATTTCAAAAACCTACAAAGGGAAAGGTTTTATTCCCTTCATGGAGTCACCATATGAGAAATATCTTCAATACAATAATTATAGTTGATCTACGAGATTTGGGAAATGGACTTGATCCCCACCAATGGCACCAAAATTTCACCACACAAACTAACCCATTTAGATTAAATTCCCAAACATAGGGAACTAGAAGGTTGGCCACTATCACCTCACCAACTCTCCTCTGCACTTTAGGCTAGGGTAAATGGAATCCTAACCAAGCGGGATTTCCCTATTGGTTAATCAACTTAATGTTTCTAATAGATAGAAGGAGTATGATGAATAATAGAAACATAAACAAAATGGAAAAATGAAAATGGATTTAGATGGTTGGGGAACAGTGGATAAAAGGGAGACCAATGCCTTTAATTACTTAGGCGATGGGATCATGTGAGTAATCTTAGAGGGTGGTTCTAAAAGAAGATTAGGTGGTAGAAATAAATAAGTTTATGTGCAAAAATATGCACCTAACTTGGTTTCTTAATCTACAAGTATGATGGTGGAGAGGGTCTACAAAAGATCCACTACTCAAAGAAAATTGCAAACGTGGCCCCTACCAAAGACTATCTACAAACAAACCTAATAAAGTGATGTCGAATGTGTAATGTTTTTATCTTGAATATAAAGGATACAAAAGTAATATAAGAGGAAGGAAACCATTACCCTATCCCTTACCAATGTAGCACATCTACACCTTTATAGCCATTGATTTTCCTTTGTTATCCATACACCTGCAAACAAATTCCCAATTGTAGAATATAGAACTAATAGACACACATAATAAATTAGCTATATGTCACTCTTTTACTTGAAAAAAATAAAGACAAATATACTCTAATAGCTTAGAGCTTATTTTATTTACACTAGAAATTCCAAGCGAAAAATGGAGAGAACAAACCTTTATATAGGTTTTACCTCAACTCTCCCTTACAATAAAACATTATTTTCCTAAGAAGATATTAAATTATTTACAACAGCTAACCAGGGAGGTGAATTAGGTCAAGAGCCCATAGAAAAATGCTTGGATACAATGTTCTAGATGATTGTAATGCTACATTTCTCCTTCTTCTATCCTTATCTTCATACAAAGAAATATTTTGGGTGTAGTTTGTCCTCCTCATGTACACAAATAATAATAAAATTATTGTTCAAATAGGTAGGACTAATTACCAATAGGTGTGCACCAATGCCAAGTGTAAAACTCGATCATGAAGGTATCTTCCCAGAAATAACCACCTCCAAATAATAATAATAATTGAGGAGAAATTCCAAGAAAATGAGTGATTTTCCATGTCTAAAGCTTCATTTATGAGGACGCACTTTTACAAATGTATTACAATGCCAAGTGTAATTCTTGAGTGCTCTTTCTAGAAACCCTTTGACCAAGAAAACTCTAAAATGATCATTTATCAAGTGTGTATGTGGTTCTTTTTCCTTGTCGGCCACTTTGAATGAAATAAACACATATAATTGTGCTTTGTGTTCACATTTAAACTTTCACCATGTACGAATTCACCCTAGAAGAGAGCGAATGAGTGCTCCCTTGAAGAATGTTCATTTGTGCTCATTTTAACCAATTCAACCTTGAAATCCTCTCCCTAGAAGGGGCACCCTTGACACTTGTACAAATGGGTCTTCATCAAATCCATGAGATCTCCTCAAAATGTGTGAAAATGGGTGCCCTTTGACCAAGTCAAACCATCACTAATCACTTCACATTTGGGAAAGGTGTGAACAATTTTATGCAATAAGTGGATAAGTATTCATAGTGGAGCGCACCGCCTAAGGGAGAGTGCATGATTTGAAACGGTGGAAGATTTTGAAGGATGAGGTGGAAGGATAAAACCATATGGCACATGGATAAGAAGCTCATAGTTAAACATGAAGACCAAATTAATCCTCAAAACTTGGGTGAAATGATAAAGATGTATCATGAAAATCTCATTACGTGTTAACAAGGATATTATGAGGCTAGGGAAAATTGGTGTTTTATCATGTGATTTTTCCTCGACATATGAGCCAAAGGAAAAAGTACTAACTTAAGTTGTGTACCCCATGGACATAAGGTTATTTTCCCTAGTGAATTTAGGAATTAACGTTAGGGAATTAGGACTCAATGGAAAATTATAACATTTAAGTATTAATATGCTAGTATTTCACTTCAATACATGTCAAAAGGGGGAGTGTCTAGTCTCATGTGTACCACATGGACTTTAAGTTACAACTCCTAGTGACCAATTAGAAAGTGAAACTTAGTGAAAAGGTCTCAATGAAGAATTAAAACAATAAAGTCTTAATAGACCAATACTTAGGCATTGAATCTAAGGTTTAGGATTTTTAATTTTTAATTCAAATATCCCAAACCAATTTCATAGGTACCAGATCTATTATATTAAGCAGAAAATAGAAATATTGCAAAAATTACCAATGGAACAAAAAAATGTAGAGAATCACAACCAAAAATTATACCTTTATTGATAGAAATCAATGTTCACTTACCTCTTTGAGGGGGCAACCTCCAACAAAGAAACACTCTATTACAATAATTCTCAAGACAAGCCTTTCTTAGGCATCCTACTCTTATTTATACTAATTCTATCTTCTAAAGAACATACTAGAGGAAGATATGTCTAGAAGTGGAAGCTTCTATTATGTCTTATTACATTGACTTGTTCACATTTATTAAATAGGCCTTATTAACTAATGTCATCCTTTATTACATGGAAAATATATTATTCTACCTTAGTGAGGGGTTAGGGAGGTTAGGTCCCTAATATGTCCTCCCCCTTGAAGAACAACCTTGTCCTCAAGGCTTGATATGAGGAAATTGTTGCAAAATGGTGGTTGGCTCCTAGGTGGCCTTCTGGAGTTGTATCTTTCCACTGAATTAACACTTCCTTGATGGTGTACTTCTAGAGATGATGCTCTTGTTGTTCCAAGACTACTTGTGGCTATAACCAAATTTAAACATCTTCATCCAACTCAGGGAGACTGGTTTGATTTTGGCACTTAGATTCAGTCACTTTTTTTAAGCATGAGACATGAAAAATAGGATGGAGATTAGAATGACTAGGTGGAGCTAACTAGTAGGCCACGGACCCCACTCACTTGAGAATTGTATAAGGACCATAAAATTTAGGAGCAATTTTCTAACAATGTTTAGCTTTGAGTGAATTCTTCTTATAAGGTTGTGTATCAAGAAACGCCTAGTCCCCTTCAGCAAATTGACATTCAAAACGACCCTATTCTACTTGTTGCTTCATGTGATTCTAATCCATGACCAAATTTTCTTTCAGGGTACGGAGAATGGCCTCTCAAACTGTAAGATGTTTTTCAACCTATTGAACCTTTGAGACACTTGGCATGTATGAGAGAACCGATGGTGGCTTTTGTCCATAGGTTGCTTCAAAAGGAGGCATGCGAGTAGTTGTATGGTAAGATGTGTTGTACCACCATTCAGCTAGGGGTAACCAATGAGCCCACTTATTTTTTTTGTCAGATCCAAAACACCACAAATATGTTTCCAAAAAATTGTTGACAACTTCAATTTGGCTATCAGTCTCGGGATGATTGGCGGTGTTGAGATGAAATTGGGTTCCCTGGAGCCTAAGAAATTCTCTCCAAAAATTGTTAGTGAAAGTGGGATCTCAGTCAGAGACAATAGAATGAGGAATGCCATGAAGTTTGAAGATATTATCCATGAAAATTTGAACCACTATGGAGGTGGTGAATGGGTCTTGAAGAGCAAAACGTTAAGCATATTTGGAAAGACAATCAAGTACCACCATGATGAATGACTTATTGCCCAATTTAGGTAAGCCATCAACGAAATCCATAGAAATATCCCTTTAAATAGTAGGGGGAATTGGAAGCGAGTGGAGTATTCCTGGAGCTTTGATTGTTTCTTCATTGTTTCATTGATAGACATCACATTCATCTATAAAGGTTCATACATCATGTTTCATACCATCTCAGAAAAAAGAACATTTGACCCGTTCATAGGTTTTATTAAACCTTGAATGCATAGTTGTGGGTGAAGCATGAAGCTCAAGAGAATTGTGGATTTAAGTTATGATTTTTTTCTTAAATACATATGGTCATTGTAGCGGAGATCTTCATTGTGCCAAGAATACCCTGTATAAGATGGAGTATGTTGTTGAAATTGTTGTATCATGAGAGAAAGTTTGGGGTCTTGCAGCCATTCATGGCGTACGGCTTGGACCTAATCTGGTACAATGAAGGACATGGAAAAGAGAGACCCTTCTTCATAATTTTTGGAAATAGCATCAACAACCACATTTTCTTTTCCCTTCTTGTAAATGATCTCATAAGCATATCCAAATAGCTTGGTCACCCATTTTTATTTCTCTGGAGATGAAATCCATTGTTCCAGAAAATACTTGAGGCTCTGGTGATCAATTTTAATATGTAATCATTGCCCCAATAGATAAGGATTCCATAGATCCAAGACATGCAGAATAGCTAACATGTATTTTTCATATATCGATTGGCCCAAATGTCTCTTTGAAAGTTGTTGCTAGTGAAGGCCAAAGGCCTGCCATCTTGCATGAGGACTACCCCAATTCTTTTCCTTGAAGCATCACATTCCAGGATAGAAGTCTTTGTGAATTATGGAAGTTCCAGGATAGGATTTATGCACATATCCTCTTTCAAGGCATAGAAGGATTGATCAGCTACTGGATTCCAAGTGAAAGCATCATTTTTAAAGAGAGTAGTGAGAGCTCCTGCAATTTTTCCATAATTTGGTCATTGTAACCTCACCAACTCTCCTTTGCACTTTAGGCTAGGGTAAATGGAATCCTATCCAAGCGGGGTTTATCTATTGGTTACTCAACTTAATGTGTGTAATATATATAGGAAGTATGATGAATATTAGAAACATAAACAAAATGGAAAAATGAAAATGGATATAGATGGTTGGGGAGCAATGGATAAAAGGGAAACCAATTCCTTTAATTACTTAGGCCATGGGATCATGTGAGTAATCTTATAGGGTGGTTCTAAAAGAACATTAGGTGGTAGAAAAAAAAAATTATGTGCACAAATATGCACCTAACTTGGTTTCTTAATCTACAAGGATGATGGTGGAGAGGGTCTACAAAAGATCCACTACTCAAAGAAATTGTAAATGTGGCCCCTAACAAAGACTATCTACAAACACACCTAATTAAGTGATGTCGAATGTGTAATGTTTTTATCTTGAAGGTAAAGGATACAAAACAGAGATAAGAGGAAGGAAACAATTACCCTATCCCTTACCAATGTAGCACATCTACACATCTATAGCCTTTTATTTCCTTTGTTATCCATACACCTGCAAACAAATTCCCAATTATAGCATATAGAACTAATAGCCACAGATAATAAATTGCCTATATGTCACTCTATTACTAGAAAAAAATAAAGACAAATATACTCTAATAGCTTAGATATTCTTTTATTTACACCATAAATTCCAAGTGAAAAATAGAGAGAACAAACCTTTATATAGGTTTTAACTCAACTCTCCCTTACAATAAAACATTATTTCCCTAAGAAGATATTAAAATATTTACAACAGCTAACTGGGGGGGTGAATTAGGTCAAGATCCCATAGAAAAATGCTTGGATACAATTTTCTCGATGATTGTAATGCTACATTTTTCCTTCTTCTATCCTTATCTTCATACAAAGAAAAATGTTGGGTTTCATTTGTCCTCCTCATGTACAAAAATAATAATAAAATTATTGGTCAAATAGGTAGGACTAATTACCAATAGGTGTGCATCAATGCCAAGTGTAAAAATCCATGATGAAGGTATTTTCCCATAAATAACCACCTACAAATAATAATAATATTTGAGGATAAATTCCAAGAAAATGAGTGGTTTTCCATGTGTAAAGCTTCATTTATGAAGATGCACTTCTAGAAATGTATTATAATTCCAAGTGTAATTCTTGAGTGCTCTTTCTAGAATGATCCTTTATCAAGTGTTTCCTTGGTTATTTTTCCTTGTCGACCACTTTGATTGAAATAAACACATATAAGTGTTCTTTTTGTTCACATTTAAACCTTCATCATGTACAAATTCACTCTAGAAGAGAGAGAATGAGTGTGCCCCTGAATAATGTGCATTTGTGCCCATTTTAACCAAGTCAACCTTGAAATCCTCTCCCTAGAAGGGGCACCCTTGACACTTGTGCAAATGGGTCTTCATAAAATCAAGTGTTTCCTTGGTTCTTTTTCCTTGATGACCACTTTGACTGAAATAAACACATATAAGTGTTATTTGTGTTCACATTTAAACCTTCAACATGTATGAATTTACTCTAGAAGAGAGAGAATGAGTTTGCCCCTGAATAATGTGCATTTGTGCCCATTTTAACCAAGTCAACCTTGAAATCCTCTCCCTAGAAGGGGCACCCTTGACACTTGTGCAAATGGGTCTTCATAAAATCCATGAGATATCCTCAAAATGTGTGAAAATGGGTGCCCATTGGCCAAGTCAAACCATCACTAGTCACTTCACATTTGGGTAAGGTGTGAACAAATTTATGTAAGAAGTGGATAAGTATTCATAGTGGAGCGCACCACCTAACGATGAGTGCATGACTTCGAAGGATGAGGTGGAAGGATAAAACCCTATGGCACATGGATAAGAAGCTCATAGTTAAACATGAAGACCAAATAAATCCTCAAAACTTGGGTGAAATGATAAATATGTATCATGAAAAGGTTATTACGTGTTAACAAGGATATTATGATGCTAGGGAAAATTGGTGTTTTATCATGTGATTTTTCCTTGACATATGAGCCAAAGGGAAAAGTACTAACTTAAGTTGTGTACCCCATGGACATAAGGTTATTTTTCCGTAGTGAATTTAGAAATTAAAGTTAGGGAATTAGGCCTCAATGGAGAATTATAACATTTAAGTATTAATATGCTAGTATTTCACTTCCATACATGTAAAAAGGGGGAGTGTCTAGTCTCATGTGTACCACATGGACTTTAAGTTACAACTCCTAGTGACCAATTAGAAAGTCAAACTTAGTGAAAAGGTCTCAATGAAGAATTAAAACAATAAAGTGTTAATAGACCAATACTTAGGCATTGAATCTAAGGTTTAGTCTTTTTAATTTTGAGTTTCAAATATCCCAAACCAATTTCTTAGGTACCAGATCTATTGTATTAAGAAGAAAATAGAAATATTGTAGAAATTACCAGTGGAACAACAAAATGTAGAGAATCACAACCAAGAATTATACCTTTATTGATAGAAAGAAATGTTCGCTTACCTCTTTGAGGGGGCAACCTCAAACAGAGAAACGCCATATTACAATAATTCTCAAGACAAGGCTTTATGATGCCTCCTACTCTTATTTATACTAATTATATCTTCTAAAGAACATTCTAGAAGAAGATATTTCTAGAAGTGGAAGCTTCTATTAGGTATTCTTCCATTGACTTGTTCACATTTATTAAATAGGCCTTATTAACTAATGTCGTCCTTTATTACATGGAAAATATATTATTCTACCTATGTGAGGGGTTAGGGAGGTTAGGTCCCTAATATGTCCTCCTCCTTGAAGAACAACCTTTTCCTCAAGGATTTATATGAGGAAATTGTTGCAAAATGGTGGTTGGTTCCTAGGTGGCACCTTTTAGAGTTGTATATTTCCACTGAACTAACACTTCCTTGATGGTGTACTTCTGGAGATGATGCTCGTGTTGGTCCAATACTACTTGTGGCTACAATCAAATGGAAGCTTCTTCATCCAAATTAGGGAGACTAGTTTTAGTTTGGCACTTAGTTCCAATCACTTTCTTTAAGCATGAGACATGAAAAATAAGGTGGATCTTAGAATGAATAGGTGGAGCTAATCGGTAGGCCATGGACCCCACTCACTAGAGAATTGTATAAGGACCATAAAATTTGGGAGCAATTTTCTACCAATGTTTAGCCTTGAGTGAATTATGCTTATAAGGTTGTGTATGAATAAACACCTAGTTCCCTTTAGCAAATTGACGTTCAAAATGACCCTAATATGCTTGTTTCTTCATGTGATTCTAATCCATGACCAAATTTTCTTTGAGGGTACGGAGAATGGCCTCTCGAACTGTAAGATGTTTTTCAACCTCTTGAACCTTTGAGACACTTGGCATGTATGAGAGAATTGATGGTGGATTTTGTCCAAAGGCTACTTCAAAAGGAGGCATGTGATTAGTTGTATGGTAATATGTGTTGTACCACCATTCAACTAGGGGTAACCAATGAGCCCACTTATTTTTTCTATTGGATCCAAAACACCGCAAATATATTTCCAAACTTTTGTTGACAACTTCAATCTGACTATCAATCTGGAGATGATTGGCAGTTTTGAGATGTACTTGGGTTCCCTAGATCCTAAGAAATTCTCTCCAAAATTTGTTAGTGAAAGTGGGATCTCGATCAGAGACAATAGAATGAGGCATGCCATGAAGTTTGAAGATATTATCCATGAAAATTTGAGCCACTGTGGAGGTGGTGAATGGGTGTTGAAGAGAAAAAATTGAGCATATTTGGAAAGACGATCAAGTACCACCATCATGAATGACTTATTGCCCGATTTAGGTAAGCCATCAATGAAATCCATAGAAATATCCCTCTAAATAGTGGGGGGAATTGGAAGTGGTTGGAGTATTCATGGAGCTTGGATTGTTTGTTCCTTGTTGCATTGACAAACATCACATTCAGCCATAAAGGTGCGGACATCATGTTTCATACCATCTTGGAAAAAAGAATGTTTGACCTGTTCATGGGTTTTTTTAAACCTTGAATGTGTAGTTGTGGGTGAAGCATGAAGCTCAGAAAGCATCGTGGATTTAAGTTGCAACTATTTTCTTAAATACAGATGGTCATTGTAGCAAAGATCTTCATTGTGCCAATATTACCCTATATAAGTTGGAGTGCGGTGTTGCAATTGTTGTATCATGAGAGAAAGTTTGGGGTCCTGCAGCCATTATTGGCAAACAGCTTGGACCCAATATGGTACAATGAAGGACATGGAAAAGAGGGAGCCTTCTTCATATTTCTTGGAAATAGAATCAACAACCACATTTTATTTTCCCTTCTTGTAAATGATCTCATAATCATCCAAATAGTTTGGTCACCCATTTTTCTTGCTCCGGAGATGAAATTCGTTGTTCCAGAAAATACTTGAGGCTCTGGTGATCAATTTTAATCTAGAATCATTGCCCCAATAGATAAGGATTCCAGAGATCCAAGACATGCAGAATAGCCAACATTTATTTTTCATATATCGATTGGCCCAAATGTTTCTCTAAAAGTTGTTTTCTAGTGAAGGCCAAAGGCCTACCATATTGCATGAGGACTGCCCCAATTCTTTTTGCTTGAAGCATCACATTCCAGGACATAAGTCTTTGTGAATTCTGGAAGTTATAGGACAAGATTTGTGCACATAGCTTCTTTCAAGGTGTAGAAGGATTGATCAGCTACTGGAGTCCAAGTGAAAGCATTATTTTTAAGGAGAGTAATGAGAGGTGTTGCAATTTTTCCATAATTCTGAACAAACTTGCAATAATAGCCTATTAAAACTAGAAAACCATGCAAGATCTTAAGAGTTTTAGGGTGAGACCAATCCTACATAGCTTCAATTTTCTTATGATCCACCATTGCACCATCGTTGTCGACAATATGACCCAAGTTCTCCACTTATGAGGCTCCAAAGGCACATTTAGATTGTCTGAGGAAAATTTACTGTTGAGAGAGTAGATGGAGAACTTGATCCATGTGGGTGAGATGGGTTTTCCAAGTTTTAATACTGATGATAATATCATCAAAGAAAACTAAGACAAAATTATAGAGAAAGGGACGAAAGACATGATTCATGAGACTTTGGAAAGTGGAGGGGGCATTACATAGGCCAAATGGAATTACCAAGAACTCATAGTGACCCTCATGAGTTCTAAATATAGTCTTGGAAAATTATTCCTCTTTCATATGTATCTAGTGGTAGCGAGAACGGAGATCAAGTTTAGTAAAGTAATGGGCACCACTTAGTTCATCCAAGATATCATCAATGATAGGAATGGGAAATTTGTCTTTGATGGTGAGTTTGTTGAGGGCATGAAGTATGGAAACATGCACCAAGTTCCTTTTTTTCTTAAGTACCATGACCACGGGAGAAGAATAGGGGTTGGTACTAAGATGGATAACACACTCGTTGAGAAATGATTGAACAATTTGATCAATTTCATTCTTTTGGGAAAAGGGATGATGATAAGGAAAAACATTGGCAGGAATGCTTCCTAGCACGATAGGAATGGAATGACCATGAGAACCATGGGAAGGGGGAAGTCCATGGGGAGTGGAAAAAATAGATTGATGTTTGGAGATGATAAATTGGAGGTCAGGATGCATAGATGGTGTCTTGACTGCTTGAATGGAATGGACTTAGGGAATAATGCCTGAATAACCTTTTTTGAGGAGATTTTACATTCAATGGGAAGTGATGATCTCAGGGGAGCCCTTTTTTATTCCTTTGGAACTTATATTGTTGTCGCTCCTGTTGGAATTGCATGGTTAATTCCTTAAAATCCATGAGGATGGATCCTAGAGTCTATAACAATTTAACATCGAGAACAATGTCACAACCACCCATTTTGATAGCAAACATATGAGATTTCAGGTGGTACTGACCAATTTGTAGTCATATATTTTCACAACTCCCACCACATTTCATGGAACCTTTATTGGCAATCATGATTTGAAAGTTGTTGACGACATAGATATAGCAACTAATTTCCTAGGCAATGTGGCCGTGAATAAAATTATGGGTGTTCCCACTATCAACAAGGATGATTACTTTCCTATGCTTAATGTAGCCAATTAGCTTGAGGGTTTGGGGAGCAAAGAACCCAGTGAGGGCATGTAGTGAAATCAACGGTTCAACTTTTGGTGGGTCAGTAGGTGGAGTAGTATCACTTGTAGGGGGTAGTGTTGACGAGCATAAATGACACGTCGTCAAATGGAAGGTCAAATCCAGACCGAGGTTGTCTAAATAACCCAAGCCGTTTGGAGTGAAATGACCTGACGGGTTTAATGGCTCTGTTGGCCAACTAAAGTCCTAAAAATAACAAAAGAAAGGAAACTAATCTAAAAATCTATAATACTAAGGATATAAATTTAATAATTACAAATATCACAAAAGGAATATGACTATGTGCATGTGATTATAAACAATGTATATACAATTTTGCGAGATTTACTAGATATCTTGCAAAATAGATGTTTTTTGGAAGAGTTTATGAAGTAGATAAAGAAAGAACATACATTTTGTTTAATATTTAAAACTTAGAAAAAAAAACTTAAGAATACTAATTCAAACACAATTGAAATAAGAACAGATTAAAAGTCAAAGCTAATTGAAGCTATTCTTATTAGATTGATGAATAAACTAACTAAAAAACAAAAAAACGAATAAACTAACCTGTAATTAATCAACTAAGCGGAGTCTATGTCCTTGAGAAATTCAATCTCCTAGTTGTCCTTCATATGAGGAAAACCTGTAATAGAATGGTGCCATTATTCCCAAAACAAACTCAAAGGCATTTTGGAACAAGAATATAACATTAAACAAATAAATTTACAGATCCAATGATCTTATAATGATGAACAGTTATAATAAAAGAAACTTAATACAAAGCATTCATGTAATACATCATCCAATATCTAGCATAAATCCACGATATTTAAATGAAATATTGATCACAGATGTAATATAGGACAGTAAATTATGGACAGAATTAAAGTGCTTGAAATAATATGAAATATCATACGATGATAAGACTAAACCTGTATAACTTATTAACATTCCATAAGATAAAGACAAAACATAACGGGTAAGAGCCACGCTGGTCTAAAGCCAAGGAGTGAATATCTTGTCCATATCAGTCTTGAAAGTCATATATCCATAATATGTCCAAACAAAAGATCCCTTTACTACTAAGAGTGACCAGTATTTAAACTAGTTCAGGATTCAAATGCTCTTATCATACAAGATATAGTTGAATCCACAACAATCAAATAATATTACAAAAATAGTGAAACTAAAAACCACTCATGCATGAGTTGGTTTGTCAAAAATAAACCAAAGTTTTATAAACATAAAGAGGTAGAAGATATTTGAATAATTGAGCGTATAATTCAAGGTGTTTTATCCATGCAATCAACATCATAATCGTCCATTTCTTGTAGATAGAAAAACCGATTTGATCTTCAGATAATGATACTAATTATTATTCAAAAGAGACTGGCTACAGAATCATAGATTTTGTAGCTAGTCTTATTATTAGCAAATCAAATCAAATCAAATCTCTCTATTTCAATTTTTTATAACAAAATGGAATAAAATCAAAACAAAATCATTTTACCATTAGAAATTAGTAAAAGCAGAATCTGATAGTTTGGAATTTATAATGGCTTTGAAACTAGTTGTGTTTTTTATTATGATATTCCCGGACTTCTTGGATCTTTTGCTTTCCCTCTCTATGTGCACCTTAAGTCAAAATTCTCTTTTTCCAATAGGGAATTCCAAGTAGCCAAGGGTTTCACTTGAGCCTGTAAGAGCGGAATATCTCTATAATAACGCTCTATACAGTCAAGGCAGCTATCACAGTGCACTGGGGAAATGGAAGATTCACGTGGAAAACAGTCGACAATGGGTGCTTCATGTGTCACTGTGGTTTGTTCTAGGTCATGACCAATACCTAAAAAGCCTTCTTTTCCCTTGAGACAAGGGGGTAAATTAGACATGAAGTCATACTTCTCAACCTAGGTAACAACCTCTTTCTTGGGGCACTGATTTTCTGGGTCTTTAGGAGCCAATAAATCGTCTATATCTCGATCAGAATATCGATCATCGATCTCGATTGGATCAATCGAAATCAGATGATTACTCTTTCGATTTCTTAGTTTTCTATAAATCAAACGACCAGCATCCGTATTCCTGAAATTTAAATCTGTGCTCTATGGTTTCTTTCCCTTACGAAAATTCTTCACAATAAATTTATTATTATCGTTTAAATTAGAGTCGTTCAGAGGCACATGATGATCCTTTTCTTTTAATTCAGTAATTACCTATTCCAAAGATCCTCTAGCTGAAAACCTACATGGTAATTCTTTATCCAAAGGGGTTTCATCAACAACAGAAACTGGTTCAATAAATTATGATTCATCAAGTGAATTGATGATCTAGCTTTTAGTCACTAGTTTGACCAAATTAGGGTTTACAATTAAATGGAGGTTGACTGTATCGTCGACCTGGGTGAAGCCATTTCAGCTCAAGAAACCTTCCCAGCTAACACCAACTTACGACAGGTGAGAAACCAATAATATTTTAATGAGTCTGTGATGAAACAGACTCGACAAGGAATTCATACCCTGTCGTTTATAGCGCTTAGACATTTTGTAAAGGCTCATTTGCAAGTAAAACAATATATTCAACTCAAACCCTATGAAAATCATAAGCAACTGAATGTGATATAGAAAAACCAGCCCATACCGACCTTCACAAGTGTCAAATTGTTTCAGAATTAAAAGGAGACTATTCCATGTAGGTTTTAGCAAAGCAATGGGAATACCTTTTGTACATCAAGTGGATTTGCAGGAAACCATGAATAAACTCCATGCGACATCCTCTATTTTAGGGTTCTTAAAACACCTCTCACCTTTTAAAGGGATTCATGTCGCCCTTCTCATGAAATCCTCTGTTAATTCCAACTGTACATCACTGACCATGGCCCTAAAACCGTCAAAAGATTTTGCAACCTGGAGATTATATCCTTCAACTTCTTGAGGAACACATCCCATCCATGATCCTTTAGGTTGTCAATAGCATCCTCATGGGATAGAAGATCTTGGAATCCGTTTGGATCGATACGAACCATGGGTGCCATTACCACTATGACAAGGATACAGTAGATATCACACGGGATAGGTTTAGGTTTCCAACAGACGAGCAACAGAGAGAGATCTAAGCGAACTGTGATGGCACGAAAAATGAAAGGTTTGGGGACTGTCATAACTCGAACAGAAGGGTTAGGGAAAATGAAAACAGAGAGCTCATAAAACTACAAACCATTTCTCACAATGAGTGTCAAACCCTCCACAATACAAAACCCCATACGCATAATGAATGATCTCATTAATATTTCAGGCCAGTAAGGTGAATTGAAAACGTAGGTACAACATGCCTGTACCAATTGATATGAATGTTGATATGAAAAATTCACTCACGAAATTATATCAGTTGTTAACCAACGTTTTTGTTCATTCAAACAATTCATGAATTAAATCAACAATAAACTATACAACCAATGAAGTCACGTGACCCATAATCAATAAATATTTTGATAGTGTATTAATCAATAAGTTCTTAAGTCTTGAGTTTAAACCATGCATGGGTGCCTTCTGAAACGATATTTCTAAGGTAAAAGATATGTAACCAAGACCAAGTTTTATTTTTAAATTCATGCTTACAAACATGAATTTAAAACGAAACAAACGAGAATGTAAACGAAAACTCAATAAGGTAAGCTTAACCCAATCATCACTTCGAAACTCAGAAACATAAACATTTACAAATGAAAGGTGATGGCAGCTACAGAAATACATAATCTCTTTGTGAGAACTTTGATTGTAAAAAGAATCAAAAATCATTGGTGGTTGCCAATAGGTAGCTCTTCAACATGTGGACTTAAGCCTCCTCATCAGAAACATCCTCTAAAATGGACATACAAATATTTTTCTCCTTACACTTGTTCCCAGTAAAATATTTATCAACAAAATGATATCAAAGACCCTTGAGTTGACATTCATCCATTTCTACCTGATTTTATTCATGGACCTTGAGATGGATCACAGGAGGGGCAGGAATGGTAGTGAGAGGGCGAGGAAGAAAAGAGCATTTTCAGTTCTGGGAAAAGACAACATGTTGTGATTATTTGGCATGTTTAGTAGCTTCCAACCAAGTCTGGGGGTGAGCCATGAGTACCTGGGATCAGATTTCATACTTTAGGCCATTAATAAAGCATTCCTTGAAGACGACATCTTTCATGCCCTTTGTTCTTAAGGCCAAGTTCTTAAAGGTAGTTATAAAGTATTTAATTGTTCCTGACTATTTCAACTTGGTCAAACGGCCTAAATAGTGGGTATTGGTGTCAAATCATTCATAGAGATATGCAACAAATTGGGTCCAAGCAACATACCCCTAGCATGATTTTTTATGCCATTGCCACCATTTTCAATGTTCAGGATCGGTAATGCCATGCAAAGAAAAATATTTCTCCATTTGAGTGACCCATCCTGTGGGATTTGAGCCATCAAATTTATTGACCTCAACTCTAGGAAGACTGGGGTCACGATGAAAGGAGTTGGATTGAAAGGCCATAGAATGGGAGGAGTGGGATGAATATTTCGAGAAGGAAGGGCTCGGGGATCGATTCAACAACTGGTTGAGAGTGGATTTGAGGGTGTCAAATTTATTCATGTCTTTGGTATCCATGGCGTCAAATTTGTTCTGGACTTGGTCCTTGAAGTGTGCAAATATGGAATTGATGGAAGCAATTTTATAAGTCACTTGCTAAATGTTCTCTATGTTCTAGTTGATGGCAGCTTGCAATTCTTGGTTGCGAGTGTGTTGTCGTGTACAACAACCCTCCCAAATTTGCATTTATTGTAAATAAAAATAATTTCGGCCCCTTTATTTTTGAAATTTGTTCTTAGTTTGGTTTAATTTTTCTTTGTAAATATGTTCAGAATCCTGATTTCAAACTTAGCATCAATGCACTTGTTGAGTTTAAAGCTGAGGAATTTTCATATTTTGACTCTTATTTATATCAATGATGTATGTATTCTTTTGAATTTCATAAATTTTAACATAAAAATCAAAATTCAATTC
>ML784649.1:309680-331435 GCA_009831015.1 Picea engelmannii | reverse complement strand
TTTCCCTCATAAAAGAGGGTTGCCTTCTAGGGCAAAAAACCCTAACATAATCTCTACCGTTAGATCTACGACCTTATAATGAACGGTCTAGATTTACAATGAAATTACAATATACATTTACAAGGCAATTTTTCCTTCGAGGGCTTCACCCCCGAACCCCCACTGGGGGCCTGCTTGCCCCCAGACCCCCCAGCTTGGGGGATAGTCCCCCCGGACCTCGCAGAGGGGGTACTGCCCCCCTGCACTCCCCCGCGTTGAAGAGTGTACATACTTCTAGGGTCTAAATACTTCATGGGGTATAAACACGGCTGAAAGTAAAAGACCTTTGAATCAGGGAGATAACCAGGCTCCACAACCAACAATGAACCCCTTGACGTTTTATAACGCGAAATCCTGAAAGGAGAAACCCCGAAATGAGCTTAGAAATGAATACTGATTTCGTAGTTTTGGCTCCTGGGAAACCTAAGTGCGAGACCTCCTGTCTGCGCATATCCTGAAATCTCGACATGTGAAACCCCAAAATAATAATAAACCGGATGAGATAGGGTATTTCAACACCCGGGATACCTAACGATAAGTTTTCTTGTGCTCGCCAGTCCCGAAAATCCGGTTTGTGAATTCCCGAAATGGGCTGAGCAACATATATATACAGCAGGTAGGATTCAGAGTTTCAGTTCCCAGGAAAACTAGGTGCGAGACCTCCTGTCGTCGCATACCTCGAAATCCCGATGGAAAAAACCCCGAAACAGTGAAGCATGTTTAGAATTGGCGTTTTTGGAGTTTCGGCTCCCAGGAGATCCAGATGTGAAACCTCCTGTCATCGCATCCCCCGAAGTCTCGGTATGCAAAATCCCAAAGAGTAGAGTGCCCAAACTTAACATGGGTCGTTGTTAATCGTGTTAAGCGGTTAGATCCATTTCGAATTTCGACCCTTCGAAAGACAAGAGAGAAAGGGGAATACATGCACTGCGATTTCCCGAATCGCGAAAGCCGACGAGCACCTCCCCGATAAGACCTGTGGTCATAGATGCTGATCATATGAGTGTGGTTAAGTAGTAGCAGGGTCTGTATAATGTCCCATAGGGATTCGGGGATTCTGTTCATCGGAGAAAAGATGAAAAAGGCCTAAAAATTGCGAATTCCATAGTGGGTGTGTTACAGTAACTAGGTCACTCTAGGGAGGCGATCCCAGTGACCCTAGGGTGATTGAGATGGAGATAGAGGGAAATGGAAGTGAAGCCCCTAGAGGTCAATTCTAAGTGGAATAAAAGGTAGGAAGATATGCCTTGCAAGTCAAGTAATTGTTGCCCCACATGTATAGTACTTCTCCAGATGATTGTACCTACCCGAGACACAAGAAATGACACTTTGCAATGATATATGTTAGTTGGATAAAAAAGTTAAGCTTGTTGTCCCTAATTTGTAATAGTAGATAACAATATGTATCAACAGGTAAATGGTATTATAAGTTTCTCAATAAGTTCTAGAGATCAAGCAAAAAATACAAGAGAAAGACTAGCTAAACTCAAGATGAAAAGCCAATGTTCTAGCACAAAAAATAAGGTTAGTGTAAATAATTGTTTGCAACAAATTATATCAGCCTTATGGATATAACATTCAATGTATTACAAAAAGAAAATCAACCACTGAAATCCCCTCAAACTTTTCCAAAAAGTGCGCTAGGCCAAGGAGAGTAAGTGTGCAAACTTTGAGCAAAATCCAATGGTTGATAAGAGAGTTATTCAACCAAATGAGTTAGAGTTTCTGCAGCCCTAATAGCTGTAGGTTAAAGTTTATAACAACAATTAGAGTATTGGGATAGAGGGGACGCCCTAGTGGGGGAAGACTCCTCTCAATGAGGAAAATCAACTTGAAGCAAGAAAACTTTGAAAAGGTAAAAAATTATGTTTCCCAAGGCAATGAATTTATATCTCCAATGCAAAAAAGTATGACTAGTGCCTTTACTATTGGGTTGATGGAGTCAAATAAACAAAGAGCTCAAAGAAGCTACCTCCTTGGGGGTGTAAGCCCTCTTACTTCCCACGACAAGTTTCTCTAAGCTAGGGTTTAAGCTAAGAGGGTGTATACCCTCATACTTCTCTTATCAAACCCTTGTATAATCAATGAGATGAAGCAATAAAATGATGAAGACTATGGTGGGGGTGTACTACCTTATACTTCCCACCTATCTCTTATCATAACAATACTTGAATTGGAGAAAATGATAGCATAATATTAGAAAACCATACCAAGATCAAAAGAAATGCCAAGACAATCCACCATAAGAGCTAGAAAAACATCATCCAAAGCTAGCACTAGGCTTCCACCAACCATTCACCAATATATATCCATAAATAAGTGCACAAGAGATAAAAAGGGCCAAGTGTGGTGCAAATTTCAAACCAAGACCTCTCACAAGAGGAAGAGTTATGTTTGAAATGAGATTTTATGATCCCTATTTATACAAAAAGTAGCTAACATAGTTTGTCCACAAATTGAGGAGTAAACCACAAGATTAGGGGTCAACAACACTATTATTGCCTTCTTAACAAAGTAATATTAAACAATTCACTTAAAATTTCACTTTTTGCTCAAATAAAACCCTAATTTAGGAGGACATCAACCCTTTAGGGGATATTTTTTCACTTTGAGGAAGCTGTTGGTGTTGGAGAAGCATGGGTAGGCCTCCAAAGGCCACATGTCAACCATCTAAGAACTCTCATCATGGTGAAGACCTTCCTCCTCATCAAACGTCCATGTGTCAAAAGAGTGACACCTCACCACCATGCCCTAGCCCCAAAAGCACAACGTAAAACTCAAAAGTAGAACGTTTTTCCCCTCCTAAGCAAATCGTTTGGCAAGTGAGGGTTGGGCTAGGTTGTCTAAGTCATCATTAAGGCCGTCCAAGTCTGATCTCTCTCATCTGGCATGCAGGCCCCTGACATCCAAACTGTGGGATTGTATCCCCTTGGAAGCCCAAGTTGGGCTTGTTCTTCCAAAACTGTCCACCAACTAGTTCTTGCAAATACAAATGAGCACGTCCTCCAAGGATATCAAGTCATAACATCATGATAAGTGAATCCAAACAATAAACAAACCATCTAAACATGCGCATCAAAGATCACTATATCAAATAATTAACAGTTCAAAGACACAATGCAACTTATCAAGCTTGAATATGGGAGGGTTGACGAGGTGTCCTATTGGGTAGATCTCACCCTAGGTCAAGGAGAGTTTCCAAGAGGTCCCTCTCTAATCCATGTAAAGTGGATGAAGTGGATGAGATCAAGACTTAATGGGCATTGGGCTCATGACATACAAGGGATCATAGTGTTTCATTCATGGATGCCTTTGTAGAGGGTGTGTGGTACCTTCGTCCGCAATGCACTTTTTCCAAGCCCATCAATTGCCTTTTATCTTTATTTCTTTATTTTCTTTAAATATAACATAATATAGGTTGAAGGTCACTGCCCTGGCGTGGTGACCAGATGATGGAAATGTCACCCACAAACACCTAGTGGAAATGAGAAGGATGGCTCGTGATGAGACCCCCTTTCTCTCAGCCATGCAACTGAGAGTCATTACCCTGGCTTGGTGACCAGATGATGGTAATGTCATACCACTAGATATTCATGGACGTGACAGGTCGGCTCGTGATGAGACCTCATATCCTTGAACTAACCTTTTAAATATTCTTTATTATACGGTGGGTCCCCTTTACTCATAGATAAGTGTTTCATTACTTTCTTGGGGATCCTTGGGCGAAGCATTTGGAAGGTTTATATAAGGCTTTTATCTTTTACCCAACACCAACCCCTCTAGGCCTTTAGCCCCTTCTTCCCATAGAATGAGGGACAACCCCTTCTTGGGTCAATACACCCTAAAATCCAAAGAGATAAGGAAATGGAGGGGAATAATGATGGAAAGTGGTAAGTATGGTTGGGAACGATATGATGGCTCATTAAGGGAGTTCCTAGTAGCAAACCCATTCCCAAAGAAGACAACTTAATAGGGCACAATGTCAACCACCAAGGTGAAGTAGGGAAAAAGGCATAATGCGCAAGCATATATCATGAAATCTAGAGCAATATAAGATACAACATAATTAAATGGCTTGAATATTGAAATGATGCTCACCATAATACTGACTTATACCTCATGGAGCAAGGCCCACTGCCTTCCAGAAGCTAGCTGGTGTGGTGGATGCCATCTACAAACCTATGACCATATGTGGTGGTGAGTGGGTTTTTCATTTGTGCAAAGGGTATCGCTGGTCATGTAGTCTATCGACACTCCATATCTGCAACCTTAGGGCCTTGAGACATCATCTCCTTAGTTATCCACAAAATGGGGATAACAGGTTGACAGGTTTTGTCCAATTGACAAGTTTGGGGCAAAATCTATTCCTACATACATACCTCCGGCATAACAAGGTGGATTTAACTCTATGACAACTAGTATGAAGTCTATATCCTTCTTCAATCTCTTTGGAAAAACTTCAAAGACTTACTTCGTGAACACTTTAGTATCATCTTTATATTTATTCAAATCAACTTATAGGTTTCACAATGAACTTTTCTTTGATCTTTACTTAATTTAAGGAGAGGGGTGTTACAGGGTCAATGAACCTCAGTCCAAACTTTTAGTAATGCAATGATGGGTGTGTTATGGGTTATGTCAAATAGGCATAAACAATCACCTTTTTTCGATTTAATAGTTTAAAGCTAACAATTAGCTTTTGTCAATTTAATAATTTAAAGCTAACAATTAATGCTAAACTGAGTTGTAGTCCATCAATACAAAACAATTTAATCTCATTTACATTAGTCATGCTCTATTTCATACGAATTAATTGTTTAACTGCGAAATGTGTGGTATTATTTAAACAAAATAATATATAATTTTGACTTATAACTAATGATGGCAATGTTTACCATCCTTCAAGACTAGTAAGGTCTATTAAAAAAAATAAAATAATTAAGCTACATGTTCTATATATAATTCCATTTATTTAGAAATTTTGCATGGTAATTGAGATCTACTAAATTGAGTAAATATTTGATCATTTGGAAACAAAATTTGAACTATGAATGGGGTCTTGGGATAGCCACAAACAATCGATCAAGGGCTTGTGATCTCCTTAAGGGACTTTAATGTATAAACTCATTCGGTGTGAAGTCTCTCATAGCTATTGGGGACTCAACTATAATTATCGATCTAATGAATAACTTGAAAGTCTCGTTAAGTTAGTTTGTCTCATAGCTATAATTAAAAAGGAAGTTCTTTGTTTCGAAGAGACCATTTTTTTCATGTTTCGAGGGATCTCAATTGACAGGTAGAAAACCTAGCCAATAGGGACTGAAGATTGAGGGAATGCATTCTATGTAAAGGCAAGGACATTGTTTTTCAAACTATCCCCTAAGGTCATGAATTCAATCATTTAATGTATGTCACCACGTTCTAATTGGTTAAGGGAATTTATGACACTTCGTCAAAGTGGGAGTAAATCATATAGTTGGAGGTGGGACATTGCATGCATCACCCTCATGACATCCTCACACATGCCATCCTTGATTTGCTATTTCCATTTTGAAACGATTGGAAACTTAATACGGTATGTAGGTGGGATTATGGAGCCTTTGAGGCGGGCATTGGAGCGAAGGCTAGCAAGCGATCTCTATGGTTGTCATCTCCATCACAATTGAAACTTTAGGTAAGGCATTTTGAAAGAGTTATGTGGGTTTATTTATTTGATGGACAAGTCATTTATGGGTAATACTTTTGAGTTTCAGATTTGGTTTTGTGTTGTTAGTCTACCTTTGCAGTGGATTTAAACTAGAGCTTTGAGGCTACTCCAAGCCTATATATTTTAAGAGTCGACGAAGGTCTAGATAATGTTTCTTTTGTGTATTTTAGCTTTGGGATATTTTTCTTGTTCCATTACACTAGTAGTAGGGAGGTTGGGTCTCTCACTTTCTTGATTTCATATAGTTTTCTTCAGTGTGTTGATTGGAATTTTTAGTCTTTGGTTATAATTGAGTATGTTGGGCAATGCTAGTTGTTTTTGGAGTTGATATTAGATTGGCGTTTAGGGAATTCTCTGGGCTTGTCTCCTCTTCAAGCTAGGGAAGGTCTTATTCATCCCTTTTGTGTTTAACAACTCCATGGTTTCTATTTAGGTGCATTGTACTTGCTTCCTCTCAAATTAAACTATGTATAATCTAGTTAGGCACTTCTGGAGGATTTGGACTATGGATTTCCATGTGAACCATGGGAATCATCTCAGGGAGATACAAGAAATTCACAGAGTATTGTGCAAGCATGAAGACTTCATAAATGGAAATATGATGTCCATATTCTCGGTAATGACCAAAGCCCTCGAAAATGAACATCAATGCAATTCTCATAATGCAGTGATCATGGAAACCCTCCAGCAACAAAAAAATCAAATTCAGGTCTTGGAAGTAGAATGTTCAATGTCGAGGAATATGGTTTTTGATATCAGTAAGGGTTCTCAATTTTTTGCCTTCAATTTTATAATGTTAATGATCTTTCTCCATGGTGAACCTAAAGAAGAGGAACCGGTCCATCGAATGCTAGAAGACATGGAATTCGAAAAACATGAATCACAAACTATTAATGTTCGTCAAGATGAGGTGCACAACAAGCATGTCTTCTATTAGTATCAATTTATCTTATGTTATGCAAACCAATTCTCATTTTAAGTGTCTGTTTTAGAGTTTATACCAGTAGTTCTTTTTTTTGAAATCCTCTACAAAAGATGATAGATACCTTTTGCTTTAGACTCATATTGTTTGATACTTATGTTGATTTTTGTTTTAAGAGATGACATCCTTTTTGTATTACTATGTGGACTAGTTCGACTGCAGCTTATTTTTAACAAAAAATACTAGTCGTCTATGTTAAAAAAAATCGAGTAAAGGAAAACTTTTAATTTATCCATCACTTCCTCCATGTAACCAAGCCTTTGAGGATATAAATAAACCACTTTAAGTATTAACAAATTAATATGTACGTGGCTAGCGTTTATACCAACAAAAAAAGGTGGGATGTAAAAGTAATCGCCACAAATTTTATTTCCTTAAAAAAAGTTAATCTATATTCCATATATTGAAAAAAATGCATTCTTAACTAGACTTATATCTCTTTGATTACCATCTCCAAGACTAGGTTGGAGTGGAATTTCATATCAAAACAAGGTTGCGTGGCATCGTAGTCCCTGCCGGGTTGAATTGAGAAAGGAAAAAGTACCGGAGGCAGATTGGAACTGTAGTGGAGATGTGGCAAGCAGCATGAAGCACAAGTGGTATCCATGCAGTAAATGACACGTTGCATCTAGAGGCCCATTTATTTTTTGAAAGTACATAACAAAATACAATTTGTGCATAGTAGAAGATAAAAATTTATGACGACACAAATATGAAAGGAGACAAAAAAACAGTTTAGTTTGAAATATATTAAAAAAGTTACATGTTCCTGGAAATTTAAATGCATTTGTCATATAGACTGGTGAAAGATAAAAATGTATGATGACATAAATATAAAATGATATAAAAAACAATTTTATTTGAAAAATATCAAAAAATAAAAGTCTGTTACATATTCCTGGAAATTTCAATGCATTTGCCATATAGACTAGGATTGGGGCTCCCGCGGACCATAAGATAAATATATAAAAGAAACATGATTGTAGAAAGAAGAAGTGGGCGACGATAGAGTGCAATACCTGAAAAACATAAATTGAAAGGTATCGGTCTTTGGCTAGGCATTTCTATTTAAAAAAGTGGAATAACTGGGTTGATAAAGAAAGCAGGATGCGATCAATAAACTTACAGTGATGGTACATATGACCCCTTTTGCTATTTTCTTGCTGATGCCTTTTCATTGATGTCGTTGATGGTTGCTGGAATTGTGGAAACTGCTTGTTGCCTTCTGTCGGCGGCCTGCTTCAATTCCCTTTTGAGCCATTCTTCAATGTAGCTTCTCGTTGGGGTGACGTTGATCTCATTCCAGATTTTTATGTTGAAAAGTTCCTTTTCTAATTCCCCGAAGTTGATAGAAAGATTACGCAGAGCCTGATTAATTTCCTCATTCTGTACTGAATAGTCGACTAGTCAGTCGTCGACGTCATATTGACCATATTCAAGGATGCTGTAAAACTTTCCCAAAGACAATGCCTTAAACATATCAACCTGTTTATCGAAGTCTTGCCTAGTTAAGGGCAAGGAGTTGACGATTAAGTTGGGATCTTGGAAGTCGTTGGTCCTTCCGGCTAAGTTTATTCTGGACAACTTTGTGAATAATTTTTCTTTCTTTGATATGGCTTGTTCACATGGCTGAAAAATGAGATGCAAGTTCTTCACTGTTTCTTTCTAGCATGCATTTAATTGACCGATCCGATTTTTGGATGGAAGATCTTGTTGTCTTCTTCTTGTTTCTGTCATGTTGTTGACAATGGTGCCAAAAGGAAGGACCCTGTTTAAATATAAATGTTCTTCATCTTTTAACTCCGCCTGCAAATGTTCGAGAAAATTATGTGCCCTGGTTCCAAGGGAAGTCATGGTTTGTGATGTTTCCCATGCCTCAGTAACCAGTTCCATTCTTTTCTTGATATTATTCTCCACATATCCTCTACACGATGCGAGGAGGCTAGAGTATCCTTTTAACTTGGCTGCAGGGGTGGCAAACATGGCTATTTCCAAAGGATTGGCAAGCAATGACGTAGGAATCAAAGCCTCTTCCAATTCCTTGACCCGGTCCTTCAGTCTGGCATTCTCGGCCTCAATGCCTCCAATGGAATTATGAAGTGCATCTCCGGTCGCTATGTGAATTTGATAGACTTTTGACAGCCGCATGTTCGCAAGGTTAACCTCTGAACGAGATTTTCCTTTCTTATTTTTTACATTTTTTTTTCAATAATCAATCTTTTGGACTAGCTATAAAAACCAATGCTCTGGAAGACGAAGGATTCATCTTCATCAAAATTTTCGGTGTCAAATATGTCCATTGGACGACTATGTTGGATCGCATCTCCAGGCTGATCAAGGTAGCGGAGTACGCTATCCAGATTAGGCTCAAGTTCCATGTTCTCACTCTGAATTTTGGGCTCTTCTGCCTGTCCCACAATTTTTTTTCTCTTCTTGTCTACTGGAAGCTTGTGAGAACTATCAATTTTAGAGTGAGGAGGGTCATTATCTTCTCCTCCATTTAAAGAACTCTGAGTTGCTTTGTTGCTGTGGTGGGCCGTTGGAGCGATGCTTCGGGATGTCATACTTTTGGGAGTGATATTCGCCGATTGAACACTCTTCTCATCGGGGCCTTTTCTCTGTACAATTTAGTGCTGCTTTGCAGTGTGTCTAGGTCATTGGTATCAGAAGCAGGAGCGTTGCTTCCAGTGTCTCTGTTTTCGGTCAGGTGTTTTTAAAAAAAAACAATTGTCGAAGCCAAGTGTTTGTAAATGTTGTACAAAAATTTTATTGGGGTCGAACCCTCTTAGGCTTTCATCATATCTTAGGTTCAAGTTGCTAGAATTGGTTGCGAATTCATCAATTTTTTTGACGTTCTTCAACACAAAGTCCCCGACTTTCCAAGGCAGAGGAATGAACTGTTTTTTTCTTTTCTCTTGGAATAGATGCAACCAATAGTTGTATTGCCATGCTACTTCTGTAACAAACATTATGTCCGTAATGTGACATGGAAGGAGAGAAAGTTTTTCCCTGGAGCCAAAAATCCTTATCACAGTGTAATTATCCAAATGTTACAGTGTCCCCTTCCTGTCCAAAAACCTGGTTCCCTGTTCAGATATGCAGGGAGCATCTTCTCCTCACAAAAAAACTTTGAAAATAGACACGAAGCCATTAAAAACCTCATAAAAATAGTGGGAGGACTTGTGCTTCCATAAGGCCTGGTAACAGAACGTTACTGGGTCGAATTCCCAGTTGACATTCTTGGACAGAGACAGTTCTGGAAACTGGCAGCAATGTGCTATCGCAAAAGCTAAGTAGGATAACATATAAAATTTCTTTTCCCTTTTGAAGCTTGACAATTGGGAACATATTTCATGGGAAATTAGTTTTCCCCAATAAAAATGGCTTATTCCTTGACTGTGAAATACAAAATATAAAGACCCATCAGAGAAATAGTTGTTGTGGATTCCTATCCCATTATTCTTGTAAACAACCATGCAATTTCGCGGAATGGATTTCTAAATGAACTAACCTACAAGCTTGTGATATCTTCAGGAACTACCATCGACTCTTCCAATAAATCGGGCAAGAGGTCCAACCAGTTATTATGCTTTGCTAGGAACTGTTTGGAATCTTCTCCTTTGAATGTCAATGTTGGCTTCGACAATCTTAACATCTGGCGGAACACCTGAGGTGACAAAGAAACAAAAGAGTGATCCCGCAGTGGAATAATTCTTTTGTCTAAAATAAATTTATTAGCACACCAAGAGACCAACTCCTTACATAAAAAAACTTCAAGGACACAACCTGCACAAGCAATCCCAGAGGTCCAAATTACTTCATTCTGGGTGGCAGGGGTTGAGTAATAAGAATATGCCCTGGACCACTAGAAGTTCTGGTCCTCGCACCCAAAGATGTTCACTGTATCTCCATAGAACTGTTGTCGAGTTGATGCCATAGGTTTATGAGAATGTTGGTTTGCTCCAGACGATGGTTGAAATGAACAGTTGGAGCCGATAATATAACTCTATGCAAAATCTTGGTTAAATGCTTATGAATGGGAAAGCTCCTCGAGTCTTTTGTTGATTAATGACAATCTGTATGGGTGCTGGATGATGAAATGTTAGTAGTAAAGCTTACTTATTGCATATTTATAAGTGCGAAGGTGGTGGGTATGGCAAAGAGAAATTAAGGATTGGAGGTTTCGTGAACATGCCAAGCCGACGACCGAAGACGTGCGAACGACATTTCATGATTTTGAAATCAACATTCGGAAGGGATAATATAACCCTCCACAAATCTTGGTTTAATGTGTACTAATAGAAGATCTCCTCGAGCCTTTCACCCATCAATGACAATCTATATGGTTCCTGCACGATGAGCTGTTAGAATTAAATGTCACTAATTGCATATTTAGAAACATGATATATATATAAACATTTTTTTATTATAGACAAGTGTGAAAGTCATAGAGACGGGGGAGAGCAACGAACGAATGGCAAGGTCTGAAAAGCAGTCGGATGGGATTCAAAATAGGGTTACGGGGGATACTCAGGAGAGACGAGTGTCCCATGGTCAAATTTTATGTATCAAAATTTTTGACTGCAAAATGTGTAAAACGGAAGAGAGCATGATGGGGCAATTCTGCGGCCGGTTTGTATATTTGTAGAATTCCTGGAAAGTGGTTAAGTATGGAATAGGGAAATGGTCAGTTAGACTCATTTTCAAAATCGAGGATTGAATATTTCATGAACGAACCAACTCGATGACGCGCAAATGACATTCCATGATGTTTGAAATTAACACTTGGAAGGGATAATATAACCATTCAAAAATATTGGTTTTATGCGTATTAATGGGAGATTTCCTTAAATCCTGGTTTAGGATTAACGCTTGCTAGTTACATACTTAGAAATAAGATCTTATATATAATTGCTAATTTGTAATTGCAAAAGGGCGTGGGCACAGGAAACAACGATTAGGAATTGGATATTTCTTGAACCTGCCAACTCGACGATCCGTGGAAGAACTTCAGAGATATGGAGAAGTATGGAAAGCGGATGGACATGCTTCAAAATGGGGTGACAATAGTTCCACATTAGACACGAGGACCCGACGGTTAGATTGTATGTCTCAGAAGTTTTCAGTGCAAAATGTACTATATATATATATATATATATATATATATATATATATATAACCATTTTTTTATTATAGACAAGTGCGAAGGACACAGAGATGAGGGAGAGAAAGGAACGAATGGAAAGGTCTGAAAAGCAGTTGGACGAGATTCAAAATAGGGTTACAGGGGATACTCAGGAGAGGCGAGTGTCCCATGGTCAAATTTTATGTATCAAAATTTTTGAGTGCAAAACGTGTAAAACGAAAGAGAGCATGATGGGTCAGTTCAGCGGTCGATTTGCATATTTGCGGAATTCAGGGAAAGTGGCCAAGTATGGAATAGGGAAACGGTCGGTCAGACTCATTTTCAGAATCAAAGATTGAAGATTTCATGAACAGACCAACCAGACGATCCGCAAATGACATTCCATGATGTTTGAAATTAACACTCGGAAGGGATAATATAACCATCCGAAAATTTTGGTTTTATGCATATTAATGAGAGATTTCCTCAAATCTTGGTTTAGCAATAATCCTTGCTAATTGCATACTTAGAAATAAGATCTTATATACAATTGGTAATTTCTAATTGAAAAAGGGCGCGGGCACAAGAAACAATGATTAGGAATTGGATATTTCTTGAACCTGCCAACCTGATGATCCACGAAAGAAATTCGAATAAATGGCAAAGTATGGAAAGTGGACGGACGAGCTTCAAAATGGGGTGACAATAGTTCCACAGGAGACGTGAGGACCCGACGGTCAAATTGTATGTCTCAGAAGTTTTCAGTGCAACATGTGTACCACGAAAGAGGGCGTGATAGTTAGACTGTAATACAGAAGACAGTATGATCTGAGTCCAGTTGTAAATTTGTATAACGTGAAAGTCATAGTACTGTTCCCAGGTCATGGCACAATAAAAGTCCAATTTAGAGCCCGCCTACCAGGAATCCGTGGTCGGAGAAGTGGCCCAACGGTCAGATTGTATTGATCGAAAATTTTAGTGCATACTGTGTAACACAGAAGAGGGTTGATGTAGGAGTCTAGAAGTCAATTTCTATATCTTGGAAGCGGGGGGGGGGTACTGTTTGCAGGTCAAGGAACACTAGAAGTGCAGAGCGCATGTTCGGGAATCCACAAGCGAAAAAGTCGGGTAAGTATGGAATTGGAGGCACGAAAGAGATTCCAAGAAATGGAAAAATATGGAAAGCGGACGGAGGGGCTTCAAAACGACATGGCAATAGGTCCCCAGGAGACGTGAGGACCCGAAGGTCAAATAGCATGTCTCATAACTTTTGTTTGCAAACTGTGTATCACGGAAGAGGGTATGATGTGGGAGTGCGGCAACAAATTTGTATATGGCGGAGGTTCGGGTGCTGTTTACAACCGATGGAACAATGGAAGTTCAATATAGAGCTCACTGTCCAGGAATTCACATTATGAAAAGTGCCCAGGCATCGAATGGCTACTGGTTGGTCAGAGTCACATTTTTGGAAAAACGACTAAGTAAAGAGAAAGAGAGAGTAGAGGGGGAAAATAAACAACAATTTTCTCAAGTATATAAGAGGGAAAAGAAGGTCCAATATATTCAAATCTGCAATAGATATTCCATTTCCTAGAAAGATATTTTTTGTATGTTACTCGATAAGTTGTATACATATTGCATATACTTGGAAAGAAATCTGAAGGTAGTGGGCACAAGAAGCAACATCTAGAAATTTAAAATTTCTTGAACCCGCGAAATTGACGATCCGCCAAAGAGATGTCAAGAAATTGTCAAGTGTGGAAAGTGGTCGAACGAGCTTCAAAATAGGGTGACGGGTTCCCGAGGTGCCGTAAGGCCTTGAGTGTCAAATTGTATATATTGAAACATTTTGGTGCAAAATGTGTAACATGGAAGAGGGGATGATGTGGGAGTCCAGAAGTAAATCTGCATATCGCAGAAGCAAGAGTGTTATTTGCAGGTCACAGAAAAATGGAAAGTGCAATTTAGACAAAGGGGAAGCGCTCGGTCGAAATGTGTGAATCCGCCAACCTGCAAAGCAAGGCATTTTCGGAAAAAAAACGATTAAGTATCCAGAAAGAGAAACTACATGGGATAATAGAGTGGGAAAATAAAAAGGCAAAGGGCAATTTTCATAAGCGCGAATTGGTTTCAAACAAGCCCCATTGTTGCAAAACCATCATTTCTAGTAATTGTCAGCAAATGTTTTGTTGAAGATTATATTTTATTGCAACTTGTGGGTGTGAGTGTGTTCTTGATACATTCTTCCATGACTGTAACATATTAACTTAAGTATTGAACTTCTTGCATTATGGGTTGTTAGCATTAAATCTTAATAATTGCATGTCTAGAAACAAAAATGACGATCTTGCTGCAACGTTGTGATTTGGTATTGCTATGTTCTATCTGCATTACGAATAAAATTGAACGTTGGTTTTAAACTGTGTGTAATTCATTTTTTGTTTGCGTAAAAGCCTGATGGATCGACATAGTACATTGTCATATAATTGTTAGATGCTCCATTTTAGAACAAATTACCTAAGCAAATATAATATCGAAGAACTACGAGACTACCGAACCATGCCAATGAGAAGAGGTGTTAAATCTAGAAAAGAAGCAACAACCAAGACTCCAAGGCATATTTTTTAATAGAAAATCCATTAAAAAAAAAAGAACACTGTACATTGTATATCTATCCTTAGAAATTGGACCCAGTTATTTGGGCCAAAACATTGAACATATCTGCCACAAACACATGCACAGGATCCACAACATGCAAGAGCCATATAGATGCTCTTGAACATGCATAAAAAACTGATTACCATGCTTTTTTTTTTTAGGAAATCATTGCAGTTTTCTCCTTGATGGATCATCTTGTGGTAAAATTGATAGTTCTCAGAAGCTTCCGGTGAGGAAGAAGATGAAAAACGTTGCAGGGAAAATGGAATAGCCCTTAACTGAAAGTTAGGACACACCAAGAAACCGCCTCTTCACAATCGAAAACTTCAGGGACACATGTTGCACGTGCAATTCCAAAGGCCATTATGGGTGGAAGGAGATGACTAGTAGGACTGTGCCTTGCATCGGTGGGAGTTCTGGTCCTAATTCCCTAAGATGTTAATTGTATATCCAGAGAACAAGACAATAGTCCCGCAGTTGAATAGTTTTTTGGCTTGAAATATATCTCTGGGAGCGTCAACATATCATTTCCTTACAGTGAAAGACTTCCGCCTAGAACAGACTAATTTGGACCTCTGGAATTCCTACTTTCGAGCTGCAAAGTGACTATTGCGTTCAACGTCGATTTATTTTCTGAAACTCCTTCTTTTGGTGTTGTCAGGACCGCCATCGCTGAGCCAGGAAGTTCCACCCATTATGGTTGATTTCAATTTGGGTGTAGGACTGGGAATAGTCTCTGCATTGCCATCATCCATTGCTGTATCATCGTCCATCATATCATCTTCTTCCAGCTCAGAATCCATGGCATGAACCTTTGCACCAGCCATCAATGCAACTGAGCAGGTTCTCTGAGTAGGTAGGGTTGCCTTGGAATTCTTTGGCTCTATATATATCTCTCGATGTACCAAGGGACCATCTCCTTTTTTGCTCCTGGGTGGAGGGAGATGAGTAGTAAGAACATGCCCTGGAATACTGGAACCTCTGGCCATCATGCCCGAAGGTGTTTACTGTATCTGGACATAACTACTGCTACAAGTTAACGAGAATTTCCGTTTTCTCCAGACGATGTTTGAAATGAAAATTTGGGAGGGATAATATAACCCTTCGCAAATCCTGGTTTAATGTGTATCAATGGAAGATCTCCTCGATCCTTTGGTTGATCAATGACAATCTCCAGGGTTCATGCGTAATGAGTTGTTACCATTAAAGCTCATTAATTGCATATTTAGAAAAAAGTGCGAAGGTGACGGCGACAACTAAGAGCGATTAAGAATTAGAGATTTCTTAAAGGCGCCAACCGACCGATGCACGAAAGAGATTGCATCATGCTTGAACTGAATACTTGGAAAGGATAGCACTCTTCTCTGCAAATCTTGGTTTAATTTGTAGTAATGACAAATATTCTCCGGCCTTTCGGACATTAATGACAATCTTAACGGTTCCTGGACGATGAACTACTTGCATTAAAGCTTAATAATTGCATATCTAGAAATAAGTACGAAGGTAGCGGGGATGACGAAGAGCGACCAAGCATTGTACATTTCGTCCACTCACCAACCTATGAAACAGATTCCAAGAAATGCCCAAGTATGGAAAGCGGTCGAGCGGGTTACAAAAAAAAGGGTCACAAGATATACCCATGAGATGTGAGGGGACGATGGTCAAATTGTATCTTAGTGACAGATTTCGACCGTCAATTTGTATATCGTGGAATTTCGGGTGCTGTTTGTATGTAGGGGAACAATGGAAGCGCAATGTTGAGAGGGAAATTTGTATATTGCAGAACTTCAGGTGCTGTATATAAAAGCATGAGACATTCGGAAAAAGGACCAAGTAAACAGAAAATGAAAGCAAACGAGATGAAGGGGAATTTGTTTGCTAATTTGTAAATTGCAGAAGTTCGGGTGCTGTTTGCAGGCGGCGGAACAATGGAAACACAATGTTGAACTCGCCTATGAGAGAACCCGCGATTCAAAAAGTTTGTTCAATATGAAACAGGGAAGTGGTCGGTCGGGCTGGTGATATAAAAGTAACAATGGAAATTTGAATACGTGAATCCGCCAAATCCCGCACTTAGACATTTTCTGAAAAATGAGTAAGTAACCAGAAAGGGAAAGCAGAGGGCAAAAAAGAAAGCGGATGGCAATTTTTGGAAGCGAGAATTGCTGTAAGAAAGCTGCATTGATGGTCTTAACAGTAAGTATGAAGTGCATTAAACATGTTAACAGGTTCTTCAATCAAGGAGTAGATACAACGAGCGATGTTTATAGTTTCCAGGATCTGTTTGTATAAGAGAAGTGTCGAAAAGTTACAAGAAAATCAATTTTTGGATGTTTAAGTAAATTTTTTGTACTGTTAGCTTCACCGCAAGTATAACAACGACGAATTTGAATTTTAATGTCCTCTCATTCATATGATTGTTCCATTAGACTTCACATAGTATATATTCTTTTATTTCAATTTGTTTGATAATTTGTAGATCGCGGAAGTTCGGGTGTTGTTTGCAGGCGGCGGAACGATGGAAACACAATGTTGAACCCGCCTATCTGGTAACCCGCCTATTTGGAAACCCGCAATCCAAAAAATTTGTACAATATGAAATGAGGAAGCGGTCGACCGGGCTAGTGATATAAAAGTAAGTGAAAATATGAAGTCGTGAATCCGCCAACTTCCGCACCTAGAAATTTTATGAAAAACGAGTAGTACATACTAAATATGTACTTTTATAAAGTATGGAGATGAGATTTTATAGAGCACGTATGGATCCCTCATTCCATACTTAGCCACTTTTGGGATCGTGGGTTCTTGGGCTGGCAAGCTCAAAATTGGGCCTCTATTGTTCCGTGTCCTACAAATAGCACCCAAATTTCCGCGATATACAAATTGACACGTAGACTTGCAGGCTGGCTGGCTCAACATTGCACTTCTATTGTTCCATGTACTCCAAACAACACTCAGAGTTCCTCGATATACAAATTGACAGACAGATTCCAGGGCTGGCGGGGTCAAGATTTCGATTGTTTACGAATGGTGATCCCTATCAACTATCTAACATTATCTAAAAATATTATTTTCAAATACTAAATTATTAATATTAAATATTGATATTATACAATTTAATTACATTAAATTATTAAAGGATGTTAAATCTCTTATTTAAAAAAAAATGAAGTAAACAAAACAAAGATTTTTTAAATTCTATCACCGCAAGTACAACAACGACCAATTTGAATTTTAAGGGCCTCTTGTTTATATGATATCTCAATTGGACTTCGCACAATATATATTCGTTTATTTCAAATTTTTGGATCACAAGTTCTCGGGCTGACAGACTCAAAATTGGGCCTCTATTGTTCCGTGTCCTACAAATAGCACCCAAAGTTCCGTGATATAAAAATTGACAGGCGAACTTGCGCGCTGACTGGACCAACATTGCACTTCTATTGTTCAGTGTCCTCCAAACATCATTCAGAGTTCTGCGATATACAAATTGACAGAGGGACTCCAGGGCCGGCGGGCTCAAGATTGCGATTGTTTACGGCTGGTGATCCCTATCAACTATATAATATTATCTAAAAACATTATTTTCAAATACTAAATTATTAATATTAAATATTGATATTATACAATTTAATTAACCAAAATTATTAAAGGATGTTAAATCTCTTATTTTAAAAAAAAATGAAGTAAACAAAACAAAGATTTTTAAAATTCTATCACCGTAAGTATAACAACGACCAATTTGAATTTTAAGGGCCTCTTGTTGATATGATATCTCCATTGGACTTCGCACAATATATATATTTTTTATTTCAAATTATTCCAGGAGATTAATTTTACCAAGTTCATCGATCAAGGAAAAGTGCTAAAATGAGCCACATGCTACATTTGCGTCACAAAGGTTATATTAAAGGGCAAAGCATGTCCTTAATAGTTTAGTGTCCTACAAACAACACCCAGAGTTCCGCGCTATACAAATTGACAGGAAGACTTGCGGGCTGGCTGGCAAAAAAATTACAATTCTATTGTTTCGTGTCCTCCAAACAACACTCGGAGTTCCACGATATACAAATTGACAGACGAAACATACAACCAAGAACCAAGTAAACTCCAAACAGGCCGCAAGCAAGATCTCACAAGGTTCCATAGAGCAGCACACATCGACCTTTGTATCAAACATTTTGATATCATTTTTGGACCCAACAATCTTATGCACGTGCAATCTCTAAAGCGAGATCTGAATATCTCAAGCTGATGTTTCAATCCATGTCGAGTTCCTTTTTTTTTCAATTAGGGCATCGAGAAAATGCAGATACCATACCATAAATGTATAGTTGGAGACAAATTTTTATTTTATTCGGGCACCTGGAAGAAAATTGCATAAATCCTGTCATGGCTAAATAGTTGAAAAACAATTGTCGAACTTGGGCACCCAAAAAACGTGCAGGATCCTCAATCAAAGCAACAACCACCCACCATGTTTTTTTTTCTTTTATTTGTACACTGAAACAAATATGCAAAATCCTCACTGGGAGACGCAAGAAAACATCAATATAAGAACATCGATTGCATTTGTAATTAGATTCTCAAGTACTCGAGTCCAACGAACATTCATCTGGGTGTTGAAGAAATATTGTAGAGACACATTGCAAAATTCTTACTGGGAGATGCAAGAAAACATCAAAATAACAACATCGATTGCATTTGTAATCAGATGCTCAAGTACTGGAGTCCGACGAACATTCATCTGGGTGTTGAAGAAATATTGCAGAGACACATTGAAAAATTCTTACTAGGAGATGCAAGAAAACATCAAAATAACAACATCATTTGCATTTGTAATTAGATTCTCAAGTACTCGAGTCCGATGAACATTCATCTGGGTGTTGAATAAATATTACAGAGACACATGAGATATTTTTGTTTCTTGCCAAAGCTAGATATGATTTTTTCTCTTGTTTTTTTTTTCTTCAGCCGATATGCAATATTGAATTGTCCTCATTTAAGGTAAATTTCTTGTGTATCCGAAAGTCGCGCAGTATGTAGACATTGCTTGCCTTTTTCTGTAGGTATGATTCATACGACAATTCTACTAACCCAGGAAGAACATCTTGTAACAAAGGCTGCCTAATTGTACAATGCATGGTTGTGTTGCCCACGGTTTGAATGGCAACATTGAGGCAATGTCCATATATATATGGACATTTTTCACTGCATCGCAGACAATCAATCGTATCATCACTTATCAAAGCGGAAGAAGAAGCAAGAGAGTTGCATTTCGCACATACAGGCTCAAAGGGGGTCGAGTACACATTCGCTGCAACCAAAACACCTTCAACCTGGAAACATGAGCATAAGAATTAATACACTGAACAATATAATACACAACTGCACCCCCCCAAAAAAACAAAAATAAATAAATAAACAAACCGCATAAATTTGGTGAAGGCTATTTTAATGAGCAAAGCGAGGATGATTTTGTAGATGTATACGCACAACATTTATAGAGCTAGTTAGTTTCTTCAGATCTTGTACTATGTTTGCTCACAACTCTGTTACAAATGTTGCTTGGGTTGTGCAAAAGATCCTTTCTCTAACATCCCTTTTCTTTGTTATATTTTTGAAGAGCATAAGTGGAAATTGCCCTTTATGCAATTGTTGTTCCATTGACGAAAACAAATTTGAATAGGTATCGAACAATTGCAGCTGCAACAGGGAACAATGCAATATTTGTGTAACTTAACCGAGATACATGCACATGCGGAAGTAAAGGACACAACTAGATATGGAGAACGATATCACTGCCTTGTTGTTGCATGACTCTCCATCTTTTATATGGAGAATGTGTTGCGAGCCAAGTTTTCTTGCCAGTGTGACAGCTGCGCCAATGGTTTTGATTGGGTAAATGTCATTGCTCTGTGCAAGGTGGCTGATAGTTGCGTTTGGGACGAAACAATATTCTGAACAAACAACCATAATTTTTTCCACAATACTTGTTTCGTTGAGCGAAATAATCCGATCACAATCATCAAGGTCATATACTGTTTTGGGCAATATATTAAAATTTGTAATGGATATCCCATTACTCAAAAATATATTTTCTTCATGTTTCTGGACAAGTTGTGTAGGAATAGTCAGTGTGAATGTCATCCTGGCCTCCTTGTCTGTCATGTCAGCAGACACAATGGATCTAGTTTTGTTTGCCTTGTCCAAGTAGGTGCTATAGACAACCATTATGTCCCTGATGAACACTTTTCCAGTTCAATGGTTGTTTAAGCCCTCTATCGATAGTACTTTGGGTGTTACAAGTCTAGACCTGGTGACAACTTTTGAACAGGAAAAGTAAAGTGAATGGTAGTGTGCATTACTTTTTTGTTTTCTTTTTTTCTTGGCATAAATTTACAAGTAGACGCATAGCTTCGATGAACTATGGAGCCAGAGTTTTGCAACCACACCTCTTAGTCTGCGGAACTTGCGCTATGTTCAATGTCTCGCTTGTACTTGTTGATACTTCTTGTGAACTACAAAGCATGTATTACAGATGACATCAACATATTCACAATGCCATAGATGAATAAATAGATGAGGATATTTTTTTGGTAAACATACTAGGAATAGAATGTAAGCATCTTTACCTTTGGCCTTGTCGGTCTGCTGATGTCTGGGATGACTGACTGTTGATGGCCATGTCACTAGTCCAAATTTTTTTGGTGCAAGCATGTGTAGATGAAAATCAAAAGAACTAAACAAGCATATGCATTGTATACTATCCATAGTAGTTCTTAATGTCACATGTAGGGTGGAAGGAGATGGAATACAAAATAGGGTGTCAAGGGATACTCAGGAAACATGAGGACTCGAGGGTCAAATTGTATGCCTCTGATTTTTTTACTGGAAAAATGTGTAACAGTAAATAGGGCGTCATGGCAAGGCACGACAACCAATCTGTATATTGCGGAACCCTGGAAGCCAGGGGAGCAATCTTGAACCCGCCATCCCGACACCCGTAATCGACAATGTGGGTAAGTATGGAATAAGGTAGAAGCGTGACCATAAATATGAACCCGTGAATCCTCCAACCCGTGCACGAAGGCATTTTCAAAAAGACCACTAAGCAGAGAAATTAAAAAGCAAAAGGGATAATAGAAAATGGAAAAAGTAGAAATGGGGATGGCACAAAGGCCCATTGCTGCCAAGTCATTGTTTTCTAGTCTAATATTATATGCCCCCACCCACTTTGTATA
>ML784649.1:286043-302621 GCA_009831015.1 Picea engelmannii | reverse complement strand
ACTGTCCTTCTTTTTCACAAATAGGATTGGTGCTCCCCATGGAGACAAGCCGGGTAGGATATCGCCCTTATCCATCATTTCTCTTAATTGCAATTTGAGTTCAACTAACTCAGGTGTGCTCATCCGGTAGGGAGTCCTAGACACCGACACCTCTCCCGGTGCAAGTTCTATCAAGAAGTCTATGTCTCTTCTCGGAGGTAGACCCAGTACCTTTTTCGGAAACAAATCTTTGTATTCTCTTAGGGTAGGGTGATCTTCAAGGCTTGGTTTGTCATCTTCAATAGTTTTCAACATCTATATTGCATATAGGGGACATCCTTTTTGGCAATACTTTCTCATTTGCAAAGTTGATATTTGCCTCACCGAGACAGGTTTTCGGATCCCTTGAAGGGTTATCCTTTTCCCTTCTTTACTTACACATTCTAAGGTTTTATGGTCACATTCAAATCTGGCTTTATGGGTGGCTAGCCAGTCCATACCAATCAACAGATCATACGATCCCAGGGGTAATATGTTAAGGGTCGCTTGGGTGGGGAATTCACCCAACATTAATTGGCAGGTTGGTATGACCTCTGCTACCCTTCTTTTCGTGTCAGTGGCTAACTGTACCAACCATGGCTTGGTAAATTTTTGTGGCTATAGTTTACACTTATCAACAGCCTTAGGGGCTATATAACTCAAATTTGAACCATGGTCAATCAAAATACACACTAGATGATTGGAAATCATACCTTCTATTTCCACCACTAAAGCTTGGTGGTCAGCTTGGTTATTATCCAAGGATGCATAAATTTGTGGCACACTCCTGACCACATCATTGACAATGGTAGCTTCCTAGATGTTATAAATTCTCCAACTATTATGTTGTCGGTGTGGGCAATCTCTCGGTAGATGTTCTTCTCCGCAACCCCTGCATTTTAAAGGTTCTCTCTTTGGGTTATCAGTCTTCACTGGTATGGATCCAGAAGTTTTATTTCCGTCCAAGGAGGGAAAATTATGCTGGTGTACACTCCGGGCTGGGAAGCTCATTCTTGGGTTCTTCTTATAGTTCTTAAATCCTGTGGACTTAATCCCTTTTTTCTGAAATCTCAACCTATTCTTCTACTTCCAGCCTTCGCGAGGTTCTGTTTGATGTTCAAGCTATTCATAACAATATCTTGCCTTTCGGATAGTATCTTCTAGGGTCTTTGGTTCGTCAAATTCAATCATGTTCTGATAGTCCTTAGGTGGTCCACTGATGAGTCGTTGCACCTTTGCCTTTTTTGCTTTTATGTAGAGTACATACCTCAGCAACTCGAGGAATCTGCTAACATATTTTTCTATGGTGAGTTGCCCCATCTTAAGTTCATAGAATTCTTTAGTCCTTTCGTCGAAATATTTTTCCGACAGATACGTCTTCCTGAAGTATTTCTCAAACCGTTCCCAAGACAGGTCTTCTTCGTGAATCCCTTTTACATTCTTAAGGTCTTCCCACCAAATGGAAGCCTTTCCGTTCAAGTTGAAGGTGGCCACTCGAGCCTTCAAATTTTCTGAGAAGTCATGGACTCTTAAATACTCCTTTAGTCCAAGCAACCAGGCCTCTGCTTCCTCTCCCTTCTTTATTTCACCATCGAAGGAGGGTGGTTTGGCCTTCCTGAATTCTTCAAATTTATGACCCTTGGAAAGCTTTCACTTCTTCTGTCTTCTTCGGGAATAAGAACTAGTTCTGTTGCTGGAAGAGTCCTTCGAACTGCCAGCTTCCTTCCCATAGGAATCGTCCGCCGCTTGTCCTTTACCTCCGGGATGGACCTTTTTCGAGGTGCTCCTCTCAGTGTGGCCACTGATATGACCATGTTTATGTACTTCAGGTTCATGTTGCATTTGTCTTTGTAGGTCGGAAAAGCTCTGCAGTAAAACTACGTTAATTTATGTTTGCTTTTCTTGTTCTTTCATCACCCTCTCATTGTCAGCCTTGCAGCTTTGTAATTCGACCATGAACAGTCTCGGCTAGATCTGGAGGGGTCCCTACTGCCCTTCTTTCATCAAACTCTTCGTCTCTATTGTGGGAGCCGTCCCCCACTTCATGGTGAGTCACCATTCTCTACGTTTGCAATTTTCCACGATTGGTCTTCTCCTTTGTCTGCAAAAGAAAAACGATGGTTGTTAGTCAATATTTATATTTATTATAATTAGTACATAATTCATATTTCTTTCACATGCATACACACAATCGGGGTTTTCATTTTGAACTTTGACCTTTTCATTAGGGGGTCAAAATAGAGGTTTACTCCTTTTTGGAGTGCTTCGAACGGAGCTTCTGCACAACTTGTTCATGAGCCCAAGCAAGCCAAGTGTTGTAACCATGCTTTGATACCACTTTGTAACACAACCACTACCGAATTCACAATTTTTCGACCTTTTTCATCTTTTCTCCGATGAACAGAATCCCCGACTCCCTACGAGACCTTATATAGACCCTGCTATCCCTTAACCGCACTCATATGATCGGCGGCTATGACCATAGGTCTTATCGGGGAGGTGCTTGTCGGCTTTCACGATTTGGGAAATCGCGGTGCATGTATTCCCCTTTCTCTCTTCTCTTTTCGAAGGGCCGAAATCCGAAATGGATCTAATCGCTTAACACGATTAACAGTGACTTAGGGATTTCGCATACCGGGACTTCGGGGGATGTGATGACAGGAGGTTTCGCATCTGGGTCTCCCAGGAACCGAAACTCCGAAAACGCCAATTCTAAACATGCTTCATTGTTTCGGGGTTTCCTCCATCAGGATTTCGGGGTATGCGATGACAAGAGGTCTCGCACCTGGTTTTCCCAGGAACCGAAACTCCGAATCCTACCTACATGTATATATATGTCGCTCAACCCATTTTGGGAATTCGCAAACCGGGTTTTCGGGACTAGCGAGCACAAGAAAACTTACCGTTAGGTATCCCGAGTGTCAAAATACTGAACCACCCTATCTCATCCGGTCTATTATCATTTCGAGGTTTCGCATGTCGAGATTTCAGGATATGCGCAGACAGGAGGTCTCACACTTAGGTTTCCCGGAAGTCGAAACTCTGAATCTGGTATTCATTTCTAAGCTCATTTTGGGGTTTCTCCTTTCGGGATTTCGCGTTATAAAATGTCAAGGGGTTCATGCCCTTCAACACTCCGAAAGTCGAAACACTGAAGTATCAGATTTATGCGCACTAGGCCATATCAGGACTTCGCAAGTCGGGATTTCGGGACTTGCGAGTACAAGGGAATACACCGTTGAGTATTCTGATTTTCGAAATTTCGAAATATCGTAACATATCTGCGTGTTGTCCTTTCGAGATTTCACCCATCAGGATTTCGGGACTTGCGAGTACAAGGGAATACACCCTTGAGCATTCTGATTTCCGAAATGCCGAAATATCGTAACATGTCCGCGTGTTGTCCTTTCGGGATTTCGGGACTTGCGAGTACAAGGGAATACACCCTTGAGTATTCCGATTTCCGAAATGTCGAAATATCGTAATATGTTCGTGTCTTGTCCTTTCGGGATTTCACCCATCGGGATTTCGGGACTTGCGAGTACAAGGGAATACACCCTTCAGTATTTCGATTTTTGAAATGTCGAAATATCGTAACATGTCCGCGTGTTGACCTTTCGGGATTACACCCATCGGGATTTTGGGACTTGCGAGTACAAGGGACTTGCCTCTAGGTATCCCAGGTGCCAAAATACCGAATCATCTTAACTTGTCCATGCCCCATCATTTCGGGGTTTCGTATGTCGAGATTTCGCGAGTCGTGATGACAAGGGTTCTTATCCTCTAGTTCCCCGGGTGTCGAAACGCCGAAATGCTTACCGGCCATCACGTGTACTCTACAGCTGGACGGTCCATGCACTCCTATGGGTCTTGGGATCGACGATCCCAATTTCTTTGTTACTTGCGAAGGTTAAAAAGGGGTCGAGGCATTATCGCCTACGTTCCTTCATTCAATTTTTACAATCGTAACCGGCCTCAGATCCTCTGAAAGGATCTCATTCATGCATTTAGCAAGAGGGAGGGTATCATGGGTACCTAACCACCGAAAGGTCCCAACTCATCCACACGCTATCATTTTCAGGATTTCGCAAGTCGGGATTTCAGGACTTGCGAGTGCAAGGGAACTCGCCCTTGGGTATCCCGGGTATTGAAATGCCGAAATGTTAGAGTCTACGAGGACCATTCTCCCTCATGCAAGATTTCAAGACTTAAAGAATAACATCCTCCTTTGGGTCCTCAGGCAATTTACACCAGGTTTTGAAGACCAGACTAGAAGGTAAAGGAGTGGTCTTGAAAGGGTGCCTTCATGGAGAAATCTATCCAAGGCATCGGGTAAGACAAACACGGGAACAAATCTCCCGAGAGCAGACTTGAAAAATATGTATTAGTTCAATATATAAACATAAGCCATACGTGGTCTTTCCAACAAAAGCATGCAACCATCCTTTCTGATCAAAACACCATGCAGACAGTCTTATACTGAAACCATTCATAATTGCACAGACTATGAGCATACATATCGGCATATAAATTTCAAGATACAAGACATAAAACACTTATCAGAAAAACACCAGGTGTGAAGCAACTATTGAGAGGGGTGCTCATTTCCACCCAACCATAGGCTCAGTGACTCTGAATGGATTTACCACTAGCCACCCCCGAGCTAGACCACGATGTTTGAGACTCTCTGTCTCGGTTCTTCAGCGATCGAGAATGAAGGTTACTCTCCTTCTTCTCTACTATCGCTCACTTTGTATTTTGTTCCAAAGTTCTTCTGATCTCTTCCCCTGCGATCTCCCTCGCCTCCCCCCTTCCACACCTTTTACCTACCTTTTATTTTCCATCGAGATTGTGTGTGGCACGAATTTCCCAGCGGTGGTTAGGTATGAGGCCTCCACGGATGGGCGGTTCACCCCCATCGCTCATTAACTCATGAGGAGCCTCTTCACCTACCATCCTGGCGAGTAATTCATTTTAGGGCTAGCGAGCTGCTCTTGGTTCTCCGGACTAGTGAAGACCAAATACGGTTTGGTTCGGTGGAAGTTAACGCCACCATTCCAGGTGCCTTCCACCACCTTTCTTCAACCATCATGATCTCTTTTTCAGCACATCCCCCTCTCAACAATCCTACAATATATATATATATATATATATATATATATAATGTTAATTTACATTCGTTGACCTTGTATACTAAGGTCCATTCAAAATCACACATTCACATCTTTGAGTTTTCCACAATTCTTGGCCAGCATAATTATTTTTATAGACTTGGGGAAACATGGTGTTACAGTTACCCTTGAAGTGCGGGACCTACATTGAGATGGCATTGGGTGTAGCATTCCCAAGTTGTAGTACTTGCTTTGTGGTTGGGTTGGGCTTTTCCCAACCTATAACTTGCGTTATAACATTTCGACATCGTTGTTGTGGAGGATTTTGAATCCTTTTCCGAACCCTAACGACACTTTGGTAAGTTATCCCAAAGCCTTTCCCTTAGCTTGCATGCCGACTCCACCTAAGTGATGTTCCCTTTCCACCTTTCTTGATGAGTTCATCTCGAAACTCATCTGGCGACTCCTCTAGAACCCTTCATTTCCCTCTTTCCCCATTTCCATCCTTTGATGAGCCTTGATCTCATCTGGCGACTCCATTGAGGTGTCCTTTCAGTCAATGGAAATATGGCACCATAGAATGAACCCCTATCTAGAAATTGTTATGCCTCAAAGAAGGAACTTTTACAGATGGAAAACGAAAAGGCTGCCAATAAAGTTGTTGAGGAAATGATGAATCTCATAAGAGAATTATTTCATGCCCTTGACGATGAAGAAGTATTCGAAGAATAAACATATGAATAAAGTCATCAAGAAGAGAACACAATGAGTTGTGACCCTTTCGAAGACCTTGATGATGCTTTATTCCCTGACCTTGAAAGTAAGGAAGTGTCGGAGAAAACCTTGGATATGATAGACCCCCTTGAAGAAAAGCAACCAAAGAACTATGCACTCAGAGTCAAGCCTCTTGTGATGAAGAGGGCATGGAGGGGCTTGTCTATAAAAAGAAAGAAGAATTATGATAAAGCACAACATATTGAAGCACCACTATCTTTGATCCTGCTTGATGAAGGCGAGGTTGTCCAACCTTGTTTACCTCCTAATGTTGAAGAAGTGATCAGTCTCAATGATGAAGGTCCAATTATAGATGTCCATGCCTATGCTTCTCTTGTGCACAAAGATGAAAATATGGTCGTTTTCAGTCATACTCGTGGTCTTATGAAAGTACCCTTTGATATGGTTGATGAGCCTATAGACACTTTCATACAGATTGGCAGACGCAGATGGGATCTTAGTTATCTCAAATTTGATAGAGACCCCATTTATGACATTGAGGGTAGCTCTCAAGCAAAGGGGGTGTCATCATCAGAGTAGTGGTCCTCATACGTATATGATTCAAATGTTTGGTAGCCTGGTGATGATATGGTTACAGATTTGTTCCACCCCTTCGAGGATGACTTGTCACAACTTACTCAGTGTGATCTTTAGTCATCCTTTGGTACATACCCTTTTGAGGATGCAGATTTGTTTTATGAGGACTTCCAACTGTTGCGCTTAGATGTTGAGGAATACTAGGACATGGCCACCTTAGAGCAATCAAAAGTTCATTCTTCAAAGCGGAAGTATTTTCATCTTGGAGATTTCCTTGGAGATTCACAGGGGAAGAGGCAATGTTTTTCTACACCTGAGATTGTTCCTTACCTCTTATCCTCTTCTCCAAGAGACCATGCAATATTCTTCGGATCTCTCATTTCCTCTTGGTCCTCGACAAGTAGTGAGTCTTTGTGCGTGGATGAAGATGACCCTTCCTCTACATATAGTAGCCCCCTTCAAAGATGGATTGACCAGTCTTATGGCTACACTTTCAGGGGGGATGATCAAGTCGATGTTTTCTCTTTCTAGTACGATTTCCTCCCTACCACCCAGCTTCATGAGTTTTATTTCATGATCGATTATATGGATGTTTATACTCATGATTATTATGTGCTTAAATTATCTTTGTTGTATTATATGATTAAGCACATGGGGAGATACTATGATGAGATGATCAAATGGTTGCACTGGTTGTATGACTTCACTTGACATCATCCAACAAGTGATCTTCAGGGCCCCAAGTAAGTAGGTAAGTCATTTTGATTCCCTGCATTTGCATCTTGATTGCTCATACAAGTTTAGATGCATTTCATTTTCATTTTACTCTACTTGCACATTGATTTCATGCTTAGTTTAATTTTTTTTGAAAAAATGTCAAAATTTTTCTCTTTCTAGATTAGTGGGTTTTGATTATCATCATATGAGAACAAGGATGACTAGGCCATCTTGCACTTGAAAGTTTGATGTTTCCTTGTAGGCACAGGTCTACCATGAAATGTTGTAGTTCTCAAGCACCCTACGACGAGCACATGTCCTCAAGTAGGAGCCATATGTTATCCCCATTTTGTGGATAACTAAGGAGATGTTGTCTCGAGGCCCTAAGGTTGCAGATATGGAGTGTCGAGAGACTACATGACCAGTAGTACCCTTTGCACAGATGGAAAACCCACTCACCACCACAAATGGTCATAGGTTTGCAGATGGCATCCACCACACCAGCTGGCTTCAAGAAGGCAGTGGGCCTTGCTCCATGAGGTACAAGTCAGTATTATGGTGAGAATCATTTAGATATTCAAGCCATTTGATTATGTTGTATCTTAGATTGCTCTAGATTTCATGATATATGCTTGGACATTATGCCTTTTGCCCTACTTCACCTTGGTGGTTGACATTATGCCCTAGTAAGTGGTCTTCTTTGGGAATGGGTTTGCTACTAGGAACTCCCTTAATGATCCATCGTACCATTCCCAACCATACTTACCTCTTTCCATCGTTATTCCCCTCCATTTCCTCATCTCTTGGGATTTTAGGGTGTATTGACCCAAGAAGAGGTTGTCCCTCATTCTATGGGAAGAAGGGGCTAAAGGCTCAAAGGGATTGGTGTTGGGTAAAAGATAAAAGCCTTATATAAACCTTCCAAATGCTTCAACCAGGGATCACCCAAGAAAGCAATGAAACACTTATCTTTGAGTAAAGGGGACCCGTCATATAATCAAGAATGCTTAAAAGGCTAGTTGAAGGATAGGAAGTCTCATCATGAGTCAACCTATCACATCCATGAATATCTAGTGGTATGACATTACAATTATCTGGTCACCCAACCAGGGTAATGAATCTTAGTTGCATGGCTGAGAGAAAAGAGTTCTCATCACGAGTCAACCTTCTCATTTCCACTAGGTGTTTGTGGGTGGCATTGCCATCATTTGGTCACCACGTTAGGGCAATGACCTTCAACCTCTCCTTATGTTCTATTGAAAGAAAATAAAGAAAGAAAGATAAAAGGCAATTGATGGGCTTGGAAAAAGTGCATTGCGGACGAAGGTACCACACACCCTCTACAAAGGCCGACATGAATGAGACACTATGACCCCTTGTATGTCATGATCCCTATGCCCATTGAGTCTTGACCCAATCCACTTCATCCACTTTACATGACTTAGAGAGGGACCTCTTGGAAACTCTCCTTGACCTCGGGTAAGATCTACCCAATATGACACCTCGTCAACCCTCCCATATTCAAGCTTGACAAGTCACATAATGTATTTGAGTTGTCAATTGTTTGATATAGTGATCTTTGATGCACATGCTTAGATGACTTATTTTTTGATTGGATTCACTTATCATGATGTTATGACTTGAGATCCTTGGAGGGCATGCTCATTTGTCTTTACAGGACCTAGTTGGTGGATAGTTTTGGGAGAACAAGCCTAGCTTGGGCTTCCATGGAGCTAGAAGCCCACAGGTTGGATGTCAGGGGCTCGCATGTTGGATGAGAGATATCAGATTTGAACGACCTTGATGATGACTTCGACAACCTATCCCAACCCTCACTTGCCAAATGATTTGCTTAGGAGGAGAAAAACGTTCTACTTTTGAGTTTGACGTCACGCTTTTGGGGCTAGGGCATGATGGTGAGGTGCCACTCGTTTGACACATGGACATTTGAGGAGGAGGAAGGTATTCACCATGATGAGAGTGCTTAGATGCTTGACATGTGGCCTTTGGAGGCCTACCCATGCTTCTCCAACACCAACGACTTCCTCAAAGTGGCAAAATGTCCCCTAAAGGGGTGACGTCCTCCTAAATCAAGGTTTTATTTTTGCAAAAAGTGAAATTTTAAGTGGATTGTTTAGTATTACTTTGTTAAGGGGGAAAGATTGGGGTTGTTGACCCCTAATCTTGTGGTTTACTCCTTAATTTGTGGACAAACTATGTTATCTACATTTTGTATAAATAGAGATCATAATATCTCATTTCAAACATAACTCCCCCTCTTGTGAGAGGCCTTGGTTTGAAATTTGCGCCACACTTGGCTCTTTTTATCTCTTGTGCACTTGTTTATGGCTATCTATTGGTGAATGGTTGGTGGAAGTCTAGCGCTAGCCTTGGATGATGTTTTTCTAGCTCTTATGGTGGATTGTCTTGGCATTTCTCTTTATCTTCGTATGGTTTTCTATTATTATGCTATCATTTTCTTCAAGTCAAGTATCGTTATGTTAGGAGCTAGGTGGGAAGTATAAGAGCATACACCCCCACCATATTCTTCATCATTTTGTTGCTCCATCTCCTTGATTATACAAGGGTTTGCTAGGAGAAGTATAAGGGCATACACCCTCTTAGCTTAAACCATAGCTTAGAGAAACTTGCATTGGGAAGTAAAAGGGCTTACACCCCCAAGGATGTAGCTTATCTCAGCTATTTATTTATTTGACTCCATCAACCCAATAGTAAAGGCATTAGTCATACTTTTTTGCATTGAAAATATAAAATCATTTCCTTGGGAAACATATTTTTTGACCTTTTGAAAGTTTTCTTGCTTGAAGTTGATTCGCCTCATTGAGAGGAGCCTCCCCCCACTGGGGAATCCCCTCTCTCCCAATACTCTAGTTGTTGTTATAAACTTTAACCTACAGGCATTAGAGTTGCGGAAACACTAACTCGCTTGCTTGAATAACTCTCTTATCAATCATTGGATTTTGCTCAAAGTTTGCACACTTACTTTCCTTGGTCTAACGCACTTTTTGGCAAAGCTTGAGGGGATTTCAGTGGCTGATTTTCTTGTTGTAATAGATTGAATGTTACAACCATAAGGTTGATATAATTTGTTGCATACAAGTATTTACAACAACCTTATTTTTTGTGCTAGAACATTGGTTTTTCATCTTGAGTTTAGCTAGTCTTTATCTTGTATTTTATGCTTGATCTCTAACACTTATTGAGTAGCTTATAGTACCATTTACTTGCTGATATATAATGTTATCTACTTTTGCAAATTATGGATAACGAGCTTAACTTGCTGATCCAACTAACATATATCATTGCAAAGTGTCTTTTCTTATGTCTCAAACAGGTACAATTATCCGAAGAAGTACTATACGTGTGGGGCAACTATTACTTAACTTGCAATGCATCTCTCCCTACATTTTATTCCACTTAGAATTGATCTCTAGGGGCTTCACTTCCATTTCCCTCTATCTCCATCTCAATCCCCCTAGGGTCACCGAGATCGCCTCCCTAGAGTGACCCAGTCACCCTTGAAGTGTGGGATCTACATCGAGGTGACATTGGGTGTAGGATTCCCAAGTTGTAGCACTTGCTTTGTGGTTGGGTCGAGCTTTGCCCAGCCTACAACTTGCGCTATAAACAACCAAAGCAACGATGGATTATATTTGAATAGAGATTGAAACCATTGAAGGCTCTTCTGCCTATGTAATTCACATTTCTACAAAATATTTCAAATATTTTGAATTTTGATTTCTTGCGAGACTCCAACGAACCATATTCAAATATTGCATACATCCTTGAAGGCACTCTTGAAACAACAATTCACAAGTGACTAGTAGAATAGCCATGGCATCATCCACACTTGAAAAACAAAGTCGCTTGTTTGCTTCACAAGAATACAGAAGCTGAATAAATTTAATGTGACCCTCCATACTGTGAGTAAATTTAATGTGTTTCTCCATGTATTTGTTACATGTATTTCCACTGGTCGACATTTTTCAACTGTATTATTAGTCCCTGCCAAAGCAGGACTATAACAATGAGTTTTCTATTGATTTGACATTAATTTTCTTTATATTTTAAATTTGTTTGTAAAATGTAATGTTAAACTTAAGAAAATAAATATATATTTTTTGATATAATAAAATTATTTATTTTTCTCATCTCTAATTGGTTAATATATTTCAAGTCTTATCGTTGCCTTCACTTATTTCAATATTTAAAATTAATTGCATAATCAATAACAACATATCATAATTGGTTGTACAACATATATAGCACTTATTACACCAACTCAATAAAAATATTTATTAAAATTTACATTTCACGATATAAAAAAAGAAATGAATAGTAATGTTGATGTTTTGGATGTATCATTTCATAAAGTATTAAAATATTATATAAATTAAAATATATATTATATATTTTATAATATATGTTTTAATATAATATATAGTATTATAATATTGTAATATTATATAAACTATAGTATATATTATATAATATATATTTGTTAACACATAAAATATTATAATATATTATATACTATATTATATATATATATATATATATATATATATATATATATTATATATTATATAAATTACAGAATATATTATATATTTTATAATATATATATTTTAACACATAAAATATTATAATATATATATATATAATAAAATTTTATATATATTAAAATATATATTATAAAATGTGAAATGTCTTGCTTAGCTTAACTAGAAGGAAATCCATATTAATCCCAAAACTATATGGCAACTACATTAAAGTAAAATCATGGTATGACAAATCTATGAACTATGTGTCATCATGGAGGAATAAGGCTTTCTCCATCCGTTGTGAGTCTATGTCGAATTCTTTTAAGAAGCTGGTTTCTTTTAAGATTATGAAACTAGCTCATTTGTTAGCATATTATTCATGTTTCAAAGTAATCATCATAAATAATTATAGAGTGTTAATTATCATTTTCATTTCCAAATTTACTTAACAGGGATTAAGCAGCCATGCAACCCTTGTTATATTAAAACTTTTAACTATATTATTATATCAACGCTTGTGTACAAATTTCAACACATTCTCTCAATATGGAATGTATTTACAAATTTCAACACATTCTCTCAATGGAATGTATGTGCTGCCTCTTCGAGAGAGGCATTGGAATTCCAAGAGTCAAAGAAATTGGTCATAAACTGCCCGCATATCTCCTTTGATAATATTTTAATATACTAGAACTGGTTATATTATTAACCTCTCGTATATTGTGTCAATGGAAATGTTGTTATTTCTTTGCCATCTACGACTTGCTTGCCATTGTGAAGTGGGACTTGCAATTGCTTACCATCACGAGAAGTGGAACTTGTAAACTTTTGGTTGGCTATGATTTATTTTCTGAACTTTTCAAAGATGGATATATTACTCTGTATTAGTTAGGTAATTACATCAAATATATTTTTAATGTTGGAATTTGGTAATATAAGTTGATTCAAACTTTGATAAACTTTTTTATGAATTTAATTTACTTAAAATTGAACAAAATTGTAGAGATATTATTTTATCGTTATAAATTTGTATCATGTTTAAAATTTTAACTATTTTAAAAGAAAATATTAGGATCAACAAAATTGAACAAAATTGTAGAGATATTATTTTATCGTTATAAATTTGTATCATGTTTAAAATTTTAACTATTTTAAAAGAAAATATTAGGATCAACTAAGTATAAATAAAAATGAATACACATATTTTTAAAAGATGTATTAAGAGTGTTTCAATAATTAATTTTGGGAGAATATTTTTTAATATTTTAAGATTTTTTTAATTGTAATATTTTTATAATTCTAATTAAAAATATTTTTTTTGTTGGCTACGCGATTAACCTGTGGCTTGAGAAACCGCGACTCACCTGTGGCTTGAGAAACCGCGACTCAGGGGCATCTAAGCCGTCAAAATCATCCGGGGATCGCACCCGCCCTGAGCCACACCAACCCTCAACATGGTTGGATTTTTTATCCCCGCAGGTTTCGAACCGGTGACTTTAACAACACAGAATGGCTTAACAACACACTCCGTCAATTCCAATTAACAATATTAATATGTAAACTTCCTTCAAATTACTTAGCATTCTCAATACACGTATTTTTAAAGATGTATCGAGAGAGCTTCAACAATTAATCTTAGGATAATATTCTTTAATATTTTAAGATCTTTTTAATTGTAATATTTTTATAATTCCAATTAACAATATTAATATGCAAACTTCATTCAAATTACTTAACATTCTCATTAGCTTATTTAACAAGTATGCTAACATATTTACCAAAAATATATTAAAATCATCTCAAATATAATGAAAGTTCCATTTAGTATATGTGAATCTCGTCCATATCAATGGAATTTCCCTCATCATACACCGTTGCTTGAAATTTACACATTACGAACATAAAATCTGCACACTTTCGAACCTTCATCTTACTTTCAAAGATCCATAGGTGCCTTTGAAATTTAAAAAGCCACCACCTTTGTGTTTTATATATCTTTGATTCCATGTATCTTATTGAAAGGGAGAGAATGAAAGTTTTAATGTCAAACAAAATCCCTAACATTCTTTGATTCCATGTATCTTATTGAAAGGGAGAGAATGAAAGTTTTAATGTCAAACAAAATCTCTAACATAATAATATGTTATGTTATTTGAATGAAATGACAATATCTCATAAATAATAATTATAAATTGATATTGATCGATAAAACATAGTATCAAAATGATTAACAATGGTAATATTATAATAGAAAACGTTTTTATAAAGTATATGTGAAAAGTTTTGATGGTATAGGTGGAGCAAAGATGAACATGGCTTATTGCGTGGGTTGGTTTGTCGTTCTCCTTGGTCCTTGAACTATGGAAATCTGGAGATCAATTCAATGTCTTCCACTCTGATTTGATACCAAGTGGATCGTGTTGGTGAGGAGCCGTGGATTTGATATGCGGTTACCCAACCCCCCAAGTTTCTTCCCACTGGTAATTTACAATAGACCTGGAGATGTAGACCAAGTCAGATGGGAGGTTCATTCATCCCAAGTATACGAGTAGTAATCATTTGGAACAAAATCTCGATAAAAATATATATGACTCAAATAATATAACTTACAACTATAACGTTTAATAAGGAATCAACATAATATATACACATATAAACACAAGTAGAGAACATTACACTAACATGATGGTTTATTGGTGTGTGATGAATGTGCATGCTTTGTTGACATCTTTCTCTCCTTTGTGGGACATGTTGTGTTGATGGTGTGTGTGAACAATAAACAATCAAATACATTGTGCTTTGTATCTTGGAATAATTTCCATCACTTCAAAATCAACTCTCATGTCATTTTGTGTGGTATGCCATGTTGGTTGAGAGGTTTGGTCCATGAGACAGTGATCCCTTTATTACGTGGAAAGCATTTTTAAGAGAGGAATTTTTCCTAAAGCTTGGTTATCCTAGACCACTAGTTGTGGGAATGAATGTCTGTCCTTTTAAACAAACTTTTTGGATTCCACCTATCCCTATCTTGATTTTTGATCCTATCTACTGCGATTAGATTTTTCTACTTTCATTTATATAGATCCACCCTTATCCCTGCTAGATTTAATGCCTAGCTAACTCTAGCATCTTACCAGTTGCCTATACTCATGTAGACAGAAGAGGTGGTGTTCTGTCACTCCGCTTTCTATTCCCTATTGTTATTCCTTGTTGCTTCAACTTCTTTCTTAGATGGGATCGATCAAAACTAGGGATTTTTTCATGGGAATGGTGGTGGTGGTAGTATTTGTCCCCAACCAATTCCCAATCATCATGTTGTGGGTCTTGTTGGTTAGTTATTTGTGTGGCATTCTCTCTTCCTTACTCGTAAACATATGTCGACCTTTCATCAACGCCCTTCACACTGATCCTTTTGCCAACACACAGTCAAATACACCACTAGTGATGGAATGAAGATATGTATGTATCCTTATCAATATCATCATTATTCTTGTTCTTGCAACTTTTCATCTGAATCAAAAACATCAAACAAACAAAAACATTTAAAATTCAATGAACCATAAATTTATTTCAAGCGATAAAGTTCAACGAAAACTCATAACCACGATTCCCAATCCAACGAAAACTCATAACCAGTCTTCCCGACCTCATCCATGTGACAAATACTATGAAATTGTTTGAATCCTTGTCTCCAATCTTGCCTCGACTATGTGTAATGTCACAAAGATTATCTTCATCCACTTGGTCTAGAAAATGTAGGGGATACTCTTACATTTTGTGCTCAAAATCCATCAATAGAAATGACATTACACCCAACACAAAACAAAACATGAAGGAGAAGTTGTAATCACCACTTGATTGTCCTAATGGTTGAGGAGAAGCCTAACCTTTTTATTTCCATACCATGATCGGACTAGAATAAATCTATTCCTTAAAGCCCTCATCTAAGATTTATAATTTTGTTTCTAATGTGCCAAATCAGATTTTCACAGCAAAATTTTCCAACCCTTGTTGCAACAATCCTTAACACTCACAGAAGTTGATCATCGATCACTTTATTTGAGCTCTCCTCCAGAAGTGGTGGTCACAAAGCAAGCCCATGGGCATCTCTTCTTCCTTTTCATCACTTCAATGAGAACGAAAATAAAATATTTGATGGTTCTTGCTGGGAAAACTGCTATTCCCAAACATGGTGGCCTCAAGGAGTAACACCCCGATTCATCCAATCTGATAGCAAACACACTAAAGATTTTGAATTGTGGATCGACGAATCTCGTTTTCCCTCACAAGGCAAAGACTAATAATAATAAGAGGGGAGTTTGTGGAACCTTTTCTTATGCTAAGAATAGGTGAGACTAGATTGTAGCTCGAACCATTCTTGATGATTTTATGCATGGGGTAGAATCATGTAAGGCTCCAAACACTATGGTTAAACCAAACAAGGCACACAGAAATAATGTGAAGATGGGTCCTAATCCCATATATGAACTTACAAAAGAGGAAATGTAGAAGGCCAATGTGTGGGATCACGAAGGAATCAAGAGGGATCAATTTAGTGGTAAAACATGGAGGTGTTGAAGGAAATTATAGTAGAAAGTATGTGGGAATGTTGATCTTCTCCACATAATGGCATTACAGAAAAGCTTCTTAGGTTATGTTGCTATGTAGAATCTATGAGCCATATGTTACAAATTGCGTGTGTCGAATGTGAAATCCAATAAGATGCATGTTGATTCTATCTTTGGGAATGTGCATAGGGTTGCCAAGTGGCAAATATGTGCCTTTTCACAACTCCAAGCTCTCCTCGTGATTAAATATACAATTTGAAAAAAAATACAAATTAGAATTATGCATTA
>ML784649.1:239432-264989 GCA_009831015.1 Picea engelmannii | reverse complement strand
GTAAGGAAAAAGTATACAAATTTCTTGGAGGTCACAACTCGTGGGATATGACACCATAATGAGGATACAAAAATGTGCTAGACCACTTTATTCAATAGATCCAAGATCAAATCCTAGCAAGATGCAGCCTCTCCTTAGAAGGTAAATAAGACTTCTTTTCTATGTGCTTTGCTGCAGCAATAAGATAAAGTTTTGCAGAGAAAGAAAACCCTGTCTAAGCTTTCTTCCTATCATGTTGCCAATCTGCTTAACAGGTTTAGAATCTTCTCGCTTTCTTGTTTGACCTCCCTGACCAATTTATCCAATTGACTGATATGATGTGTTGAAATTTCAAGTTCTAGTAGATACTTCAATGCTTTCTCATGCTCTTGTTCCTTCTCTTCTTTATGCACCCCCTGTCAATTTTCACATGAAACTCTATGTGACTAATTTCAGATCTGAAAATTGTTTCCTAGTGATCTAACAGTAAAACCCTTGCTGTTATGACTGAACAACTTTACACTGAAATTATTGACTGAAAACATATGCATCGGAAACACAAAGATCAGAGATGAATCATCAATACACATGAGACACAATTTTCAGTTCTGTAATCTTGTTATCATCAGAAATCTTGTGGGAAAAACCAGCCCTCTCATCCAATACAATATCACCAAAATCCGAGGACAACCTTGTCCTTGAAAGTCATCAAAACTGAGAACAACCTTGTTCTCCAATGACCATACAAATCACAAAAGCAAACCTAAACAATATCTGAAAATCTCCTCTGCACACGAATTTGCTGTAGATCACCTATATGGCTTGTTGATGTCACTTGTCAGCTCGTACGGGTCAGTACCTGCCCATAAACTTCAGATACACGATTCACCAATTGACAACCTGCGTATATACGCCGTTTTCTCTCCTGCAAACCGTGTGTACCCTATAAACGATTCGTCCATCTGCAACTCGTGTATATACGTGCTTCGTCGTCCTGCAAACTGCGTATGGTACGAAAAATTCGCTCCACACGTGCGACCTTCTTCGCTTTTCTCTCTTGGGCCAGATTTGCCACCTTGCAGACTTTTTTTTTGCTGAGATCACCGATCCTCCTAGCACAAGTGCAAACTCACTTATACTAGCTCCATCATGTCTCCACACACTCTACATGATATGTAATGTCACAATGACCTCTCTACTTTATATACAATCCTTAAGGGTCACCATAGAAGTTCCTCCACAAGTCAATATCAAATTAGGTTTTCCTTGTGGGTGTGAAGCCCTAACACAAGCCCATAAAGCTCATCACCAAACTCATGAAGCCCCCGCTGAAATCCAAGGGGGTTTTCACCAAACCGAAAGTGTGATATGGTGCTCACGACGATTCCCACATGCCCAATACCTAGGGTCATGTGAAAATACCTGTTCGAAGCTACAAAAATCAACACTCCCTTTTACCGAGGAAGGTATTCTCACCACACTCCACAAGTGGGAATGCCTCTCGATGCTACAAAAGCATCAACACCCCCAATTCTGCCAAAAGTTTATTGATTTTTTGTTCTAACTTAGTTGCAAGGAAAAAACTATTTAGTCTTAGTCTCGAGTGAATAGGGCACTGGAGCTATGTTCCTTTGTCTTCCTCACCAACTACTCTGCATGCTTCGAAAATTAGACTATACCATCGGTTTTCCTCAAAATTGATACCTGATGCCTGTAATTCCTTTCTGTTGGATATCCTCCAAAGTTGATAGTCCCTTGGTGCTGCCATTGCTTTGGTCCTTCCTTGGCCTTGATCTCTCCCTTGGTTGTGTATTTCCTTCCTCCATTCTTTCTGGCATGAGCTTCCTCTTGGATAACAGTCTGGCCGAAAAATTCGTTATGCTCTAAGCTCCTCTTCTCTTATGACCTTACTTTCTCCACTCCTTCCTTGAATCAAAACAATCTTAGCTTGGAAGAACCTTGTCTGCCTTGGTTGATATAACATTTGTGATCTCGAAGGGGAGTATGCTTGTAGAATTAATGCAACCACATAACAAATTATAGTAATTACTTAATCATATGTAGTCTGTTGAATTTTAATGCTTAGCTCAAGCACATGTAGTTTATTTCAATTTAGCATGAACTTGAACCATAAACAATGCAACAATATAATATACAATAGCTGCAGTAACTCAGATCACAAGAAGAATAACCATGCACAAGAACACAAAAGTTTATCTTGGGAAAACCCTTCTCAATCAAAGGAAAAACCCAACAATCCTCTGCTATAGAGTCAAGAGAAGATCCCCCACACCATAAAGAGCAAACAAGAGGGTGCTCTATGACCTTGAAACTTGCACCTAAGAGAAGTGCGCACTTCAGCCATACACTTAGCTTGAGAGAATGTTACAATGAAGTGTGTGTGAGTGATCCACAATGGGGATCTACTCTCTTATTTATACAAGACCTAACACAACAATAGGTGTATCTATTGGCACAATAGGGCCGACTTGTACAACTAAATAATATAATTAATCTTTATACAATATTAATTATCTTTACATGGTGGGGTTGACTTGTACCCTTTACACAATTAGGGTTACACAATAAATCTTACTCTTTAGACAATATAGCAAGGATCAACACATCCTCTAGTGCTCAACCACTAGGGACACGTCCACCTGTGCTCAACCACATGGACGCCACTCTCAACAGATCAACTCAACTAAGTCCATAGGAGTACCATTTGGAGAGCCATCTCAAGTCGACTCAACTAAGTCCATAGGAGTCTGATAGGAGACCATCTCAAGTCGTCTCAACTCAATCCAGAGAAGCACGACAAGAGACCACACATCATCTCAACTCAGTCCAGAGGAGTATGACACACCCATCACGTGGGCTCTCTCACAGATCATCTCAACTCAGTCCAGAGGAGAACAACCTGGAGAATGCTTCATGAAGCTGCAATCGACAACACAGTCTACATGAAATTCGTCCTCCAAGAATGCACAAGAGAATAAACAATATAATAATCCTCCTAGGAGAATGCTCCAGAAGAACCTCCTCCAAAAATAGTAAGAGGTCCACAAGATGCATGCAACCAATCCACATGTGTGAATCCCAAGGCAACCAACTCCATGAATGAATGTGCAAAATGCTAAGTAGTTGTAGCGCTCCATAAGAAAGGATATGCTCAAAGCATAAAATAGAAAGTAAAAGTCTCGATAAGTGCACCCTCCAATATTATCTTCAAAAATAGAAAGGAATAAACCTTCAACATGTGTGGCCTCCAAGAAGAATCTTCAAAAATAGAAAGAAGGCCAAGTAGTATGCATGCAAAAGCCATATGCGTGTCCCTCTAAGGATGCCACACGCCTCCTAATAAATGCCCTCCATAATCACCTCAAATAAAATAATATATGTGCCAAGTCGAAGAGGTGAGGTCGCTTTGCAAGAAGGTCAAAAGATGTCAATTGTAGCTGAAATATCCATGCAATAAAGATGAGAGAGCACATAGGAGAGGTGCACCCTAGAAAAATGTGCCATGCAACTACCTCAACCACCCATAAATAATAAAATACTCTCCAATGAAAAGTGTGACCTAGGAAATGTGCCAAGGTGGTTAGAACTCATTGATAAAATACTCCTCCATATGCCATGCCATAAAATGTCCAACTACCTCAACCACCCATAAATAATAAAATACTCTCCAATGAAAAGTGTGACCCAGGAAATGTGCCAAGGTGGTTAGAACTCATTAATAAAATACTCCTCCATATGCCATGCCATAAAATGTCCAACCAACCCACGGGAGTGTGCCCTAGTGAAGTGTTCCAACTTCTCCAAGAAACAAATAAAATATTGCATACCTTGGAAATTGTGCCCAATAAGGGGGGCACACCACTAGAAAGCCTCAACCAACTCCAACTAACCCCAAGTGTGAAAAATAAGCCAATGAAGTAGGGTGCCCAAGCTATTTATCTTAATTTGGATAAATTAGATTAATTTAACCATTGAATAGTGAAATCAACCTCAACATGTGTAGACAAAGGTTAATGCTGAAATAAAACCATAGTCCCCTTCCAAATAGTCAACCAACTGATTTAATCACCATGAACATGTGTGCCAATGAAGGGTGCATTCTAATAAATAGTTGTACCATGTCAATAAAAGATGTTCTCTCTAGCAAAACCCCACCATGATAAGAACAAAACATAAAGCCCAACCAAAGGTGCACCACCGTCGAGGGATTATTACATCAAAAGTCATCATCCAACCTTAGGAAAAAGGTTATATCATCATCAAATCATATGTAATATCCCCCTTCTAACTCAAACTTAAAAAATAACATATAAATGAGGGTACTAACATCATCAAACACATTTCCCGCTAGGTGATGTCTATCAAATGTTACATCATTAAGTTATATCACCTAGGAAAATCCCACAAAGGCAACATGAATCATTCCACCATAGTAACATCATAAGAGAAGGGGACATAACAAAGTGCGAACCCATCCAATCATCAAGTGTGTTCCTCATCACACATCCAACACCCGAGGACCATGTAGAAAAACCCCTCCGAGTGACACTAACATCATACATCAACACACCAAGTCACTAGGAACGAAGTGACTTGGAAACATCAATAACATTATGAAACATCTACCTCCTAACACCATTATCTAACCTTTTGGGGGGCTTAGACCATCATCCATATCCAAGATAAGCATATATACCAAACCACACCATAATGAGATAGTATGCTCCACAACCATCCAAAGTGCAATCAATGGGTGATCAACAAGGAAAACACATGTGAGAAGACCACCAAGTAGCAAGCACAATCATCCAACCAAGAAGAAGCGAGACTCCCCCAAGCCAAAGACCTCCAAGGAACTAGTAGTGATTCTCCATCAATGTGATTAAAACGACGAAGTGGAACCTCGTACAATATGAGGTGTTACGATACCCACTTTTGCTTGTTTATTTTTACATTTAACCAGGGACCCCACCCTTCAACGTGGAAGCAAGGGTGAGATATTCCTCATGGCTCACGAAGAGCCTTAATCAATGATTGGCTCACTAAGAGCAAACATGTCACAAGCAGTATTTGAACTTGGGTAGGGAGGACAACAATGCTTCCTCTCAACCACCTGAGCTAGACCCAATTGACAGACTTTTGCTTCTTGTTTTATTAGTGCCTTTAACGCATTAACATGAGTAGACATAGAATCTCTTTTGCTCATTTTAAATCAATTTTTTTTTGTCTTTAAAAGTAACTTTACATTGTGAGCTTTTGATCCAAGTAGTTTATTTAATTATTAGCAAATTTCCTTTGAGATTTTTGATAGATTTAAATGGTGAAGTTAAGTGTTTAATTGGTTTAGGTATAAGGATGACAAAGAGAAACCAATAATATGACAAAGAGAAACCAATAATTGGTTTCTCTTTGTCATCCTTATACCTAAACCAATAATTGATTTTGCCGTGTCATCTTTTAATGTCCATTCGATTAATTTATCATTCTATGTTGGTTTGGTTGTTCCTTTGCTCATGTTCACAAAATACTCGCTTTTATCGCTGATTTATCTAATTTATGGTAATAAATCCAATAAATCACAACGAAATGATATATCTACTTGAAATTATTGTGAAATAAGATAATTTGGAAATTATCACAATCATCTGAAATCATTTTTACGAATTTGAATTGCGAGTTGATGGCAAATTACTGTTGGTGCTAAAAAGAGGTTGGAAACCTATTCTTTATGATATTTTCTCCTCCTTCTCTCTGTTAGAGGGATTTGGAGAGCCTTCAAGTGGATTTTGGAGGGGCAAGCATTGTGAAAATGAGGTAAACGAAGGGATTGGCCATTTGAAATATCACCTTGTTAGAATCCTGAGACATGAGGTTGATCTCTGTACCAGTGTATCCGTAGATTTGCAGCAACAAGCTCATGAAACTATTCAGAAATCAATCTATAAAGAAGGAAAAAAAAGATGTTATGTGGCTTGAACTTGTCACTGGAGGAATAGAAAGAAGTAGAACCACAAGTATATTTCGGGTTACAGGGGGGTGAGGGGGAGAGAATGAGAGGGACTCCATAAGTTCACCTTCCGTAAGAACATCACCTTCCTTTGTTCCCATAATAGGTGTTGGGCCACAACCTTCAATCAAATCAATTGTTGAAAACAAGGAGGAAGAAACAAATAAGGTTGTGGGTAGGGGTTTCCTATGGAATGACGTATCATTTAGCATTGCCAAGAACAATCTGCTCTACCAGAGATTGTGGGATGCTATTGTTGTTGTTGGCCTAGCATATAAAGGCCCTACTTATGATGAGTTGAGGGGGGCAATCGTTCAAAAGGAAAAGGAAGACATCAAGACTAAATTGGAGGACTATAAATAATTATGGGAAACCATTGGATGCATGGCATTGTCTGATAGTTTGACGGATGGGAAGGGCAAGACCCTCCTAAATTTCTTGGTTAATTGCCCTAGGGGACAATGTTTATTATAAATCCATTGATGCATCCACATATGTGAAAGATGTTGCATTATTATGTAACTTGTTGGAAGACTTGATCTGGGACATAGGTAAGCGATATGTTGTTTAGTTGGTAGCATACAATGCTACTAACTATGTGGCAGTGATCTAAATGTTAATGGAGAGGCACCCCACATTTTTTTGGATTCCATGTGTTACCCATTGCATCGATTTGATGCCTAGGGATATCATCAAAATTTGCTTTATCAAGAAGGGGATATAATCAACTATGAATGCCATTAAATTCATATATAATCATGCCACAATTCTTGGCCTAAAGAGGAAATTCACACGAAATGGAGAGTTGGTGCATCTTGCCTTCCTATGATTTGCTACTAGTGTCATTTACCTTCAATCTCTCCTTGCTACTAGTTTATTTAATGAGAAGTTAGAAGGATGGCTTATTTCTAAACCATTGTACCGAGCTTATTTATAGGAAGGAGTAGAGGAGGTATGTAAAATTAGCAAACCTTGGTGAAGGTTCTTTACTTAGTTGATGGTATCTGTATGAGGCCATGGATAGGGCTAAAGAAGCTATCCATTCTTATTATGAAGAGAAGGGTGATGATAGATATGAGGCATTTGATTGATGAACAAGGGAACAAATTGTGAAAATTCCCCAGCCCTAGGTGACCAAAGTCCTTATGTTCAATCAAACAAGTAGATTGCTGAATTTAATTAATGCAGAAATAAACTTCAGATAGCATTAATCGCAAAATAGCTAGAAATCAAATAGCAGAAGCATACAAATTAATTTCACACAACATAGGTAATTACTCCTTCAAAAAGCTTAGAAGGAAACCACCACAAGCTGCCCAAAAAAAAACACTGCATGGATACCGAAAAACACCTCACATTGAGCAAAACACCCTGTTGGAACAGTATGGCCCACTGTACGGTACGACTCTATTCATACAATTGCATGGATTCCTACGGTATTGTCCATACGACTGTACATAACTCTTCTGTATGCTATACCGAACATTACGAGATTGCATGCTCCTAGAAACGTCTCTTTCTAGCTGATTGCTCTCTCGCCCTCTTTGTCTCTCAACTGCTCAAGTGTTCTTGTGTATATGAACTCTCTATCTTGACTTGTCTTTATAGTTTTAGCTGAGATCAAAACCCTAATCTATTTCTGAGATTACTCCTAGTCTAAGTCATGCATGCATGAAATACACTTTTTAGACTCAACTGCTAAAAATAAGACTTTCACTTTTCAACTAAAGTGAATTACAAAATAGAATTTACTTGTCGTAAATGGATCACTTTTTGAAAATAGAATTACTTTTTGAAAATATCTCGAACTACTTCTCACACGTTCACATGGAACCTGTGGGGAAGTTTCTGTTCGAGCTATAATTCTCAACACTAATTGCTCCATTGTCCCATCCATGCCGTAGGGCTTTACTTCAACCTTGTTTTTTCTTACTATCGGTATTTTAATTTCAACGATGAGGTTCAAGGAGCCCTTATATGTATTCAGAGGTTGTTGCTTGTTGCTTGTTGCAAATGAACATACAATCATACATAAATAGATTGTTTGGAGTGGACAAGGCAGTGCAAGCAAGGAAAACTACAATGCGAGGTAATCAATTTAAATTTTAATAACAAATTTTGAATTTTTTTCCTATTTGGTAGTGAAGGCATAATTCATTTCTTTTCCTTTTGAAAAAAAATATTGTAGTTGTTTGGTGGAAAGCACTACAATTATAGAATTTTGCCATTTAGGTGTTGAGATAGACATGTTTTGCTTTCGGTTGCAAGTGTAATTAGAGTGTATTTGAAAAAATACACTAAGATGTGTAACAAGGTGGAATATCAATGTGGGTGAAGCAATTAGAGAGACTAGTTGATAGTTGACGCCGTTTGCTTGGAGGGCATTAACCCTACCGTTGATTGGGCGATGGAGACTCAAGGGTTTGTTCTGGAAGAGTCTTTTGGATGGTTAGATGAGGAGGAGCAAATGACACCACAAGATGTTCTTGAGCAACCATTAGAGGAGATTGAGAAAGGATTAGTTGCCCACCTTAGTCTCTACACCCACCACCAGATGTTCAACTACAGGTGCAAGACCTACCACTACCAGAGGAAGACTCATTACCTTTACTCATAAAAGGGTTAGTTGGAATTGATAGTAGATTGTAGATGGATCATGAGAGATACATTTGATGTAATTTTGTATTGCTTGTTCAAATTTTGAGTTTTGACTCGATGACAACAAACAATTAATGTACGATGTATATTTTGATATATAATGCATCCTTATATATCAATATTTTTTTCATATTCACATTGAAATGTGATTATTTGGTGTTTCTGTTATTATATATAAAAAAATTGAGGAATATTGTTAGAATGTGTTAATGATTGCCTAGTGGTCTCATGTACATGCATAAGGCATTTTGTAAACTTAGATTATTAGGCCAAGTTATTCTTCAATAAGTAACTGTTTTATAAAAAGGGTTTATCCCACATGCATCATGGGATTTGTCCTCCTTCTATTCTCCCATATATAATTGAGGTGAAGGAGGCCCTATCAGACATAGATGAAGTGTAAGGTCACACATATGTGGGGATGCTCAAGCATTGTAAGATTGGAGAGTTTGCCTAAAGAATAGAAGCCCAACTTCCATGGATGTTTCCCTATTATGGGGTTTTACCACGTAAAATTTGTCCTCTCGTCTCTTTTATTTCTTGCATTCTAATTTACTGATTTATTTGATGCTTTGCATAGGAGATTAGACTGGTTATATTCTTTGGTATATGTTATTGCATTTTTGCTTGATCTAAAAAAAATGAATATTTTTGTATGTTTTAAAGCTTGTTGATATTTGGTTGATAATTTGCCAATTTTTACAATAACACGAGTTTATGAACCACGCTGATAAAATATTTGCAACACTAGCTCACTACACTTCATATATTGATGTTCATTACATATAATTGCAATCTTACTTTTCAAGTGTGAAATTTTTTGATGTTAAACTTGTTAAACTTCTCCAAATTCATTGTGCCTCTTCATTTTTTTGGAAAAACGCCTTCTTGAATAAAATAAAAAATATACCTACTTGCAAATAAATTTCTTCTAAGTTTTTATTTTCTCACTAGGGTTGCTCTTCTTTATGTGCTCTTTTTAGTTGTCCTCTTGTTTGCTTTGCATGATTGCAAATAATTATGCATTTTTTTGGATTCAAAAGTTAGGTTTGTGTGTAACATTGTTGGGGTTTCTACACTCGAGTTTTCTCTGCTTAATGTCTATGCATTACTTTGTCAAGTTTTAGGGTTTTTTGTGCTCTTCTAGATCATTTATTAGAGAGTCGCAAATATGGAATCAAATCCTTTGTTTGTGAGTAGGCATGGTGTGTCTTCTTCTAATAGGCTTGACACGTCTTCTTCTAAGTGGCATGACACCATGTTTGTTTGTCCCATCTATTATGAGATTTGAGGTCAATACATTGTGTTTTTAGGCAGCTATAAAACACCCTCTCCATCTTCTTTAGGTATTTGAACCAACGGTGCTTGGCTTTATACATGAGGGAGGTTTTTGACCTTAGATTGTCTTCGCTTAGACCACCCCCACCATAGGACACTATTAGTACGATCACCTCCTTGGTGGTCACAGAGAATGGTAACAAGAGGCAAGCATAGAGCAGTTCCACCTTAGCTTCTAGATCCTTGAGACCACGGGGAGACCCTCAAAGTGTCTAGTTTGGGCTCGAGACAACCTTTTCGTTCACAATAGACACCCTTTTTCCCTCTCATCTAGATCTCAACAAAGAACGGCCTCTTCGAGGTAGTAGGTTGCATCCAAATTTTCCAATTCATCTTTCAATTCTTCCAATTCATCTTCCAATTCTTCCAATTCATCTTCTAGTTCTTCCAATTCATTTGGACAATCTTCCATTAGGAGTTTCTTTGCTTAGGATTGAAATGGTAGGAGAGATCCACCTACTATGCGTATAGACTCAGAGGTTAGCAGCTTCTCCTCCTCCTCATAAGTAGGCGATGGCACCTCTAGATCTTGAGCACATTACCCAAATACCTTCAGTTGAGACATTTTTTAATTTTATAGGTTCTCGAGTTCTTGATAGGGATCCTTTCTCCTTTGGGTCTCCCAACTTTGTATCTTTTTATTTTCTAGAAGATAAACTTTAGATTCTAGGTTTTTGACCTTAGAGGTTAGATATGCTTTTATAGGATATGCACTTGCATTTCCACTATGTATTGATTTTGATGTATGTAGCAGTCCCTTTGACGAGGCATCCTTTCTCCTTTGGGACTCCCAACTTTGTATCTTTTTATTTTCTAGAAGATAAACTTTAGATTCTAGGTTTTTGACCTTGGAGGTTAGATATGCTTTTATAGGATATGCACTTGCATTTCCACTATGTATTGATTTTGATGTATGTAGCAGTCCCTTTGACCTATTTATGCTCATTTGTTTCTTAGATTTGGCTTGAATCTCGACTTTATTTGAGTTGTGTTGCTTTTGGGCACTTGTTGGAATAGTCTTTGAGTTTGTCCTCCTCGTAACATAGGATGTTGTTGGGGGCTTGCCACCTTTTTTGTCAAGAGATTCCTTATAGTGTAGAAGTGCTTTGTTGTAAGCTTTCACACCATTGACATGTGTAGGTGCTTCGCTACAGGGTTGTCATGTGGTCTATGTGTGCTCTTATTTTTGGTAGGTATCTTTTTAAATTTTTTTCTTATCTCTCATCTTATTTCTTGTAAATCTAAACCTTTGAAATTTTTTAAGCCTTCTAATTCTTAAATTCTTTGGAATTTTGTGTCTTCGTCTTAGTAATCACAACACTCCTCCAAACTCTAATCTTCACATACACGAGAGTTGGTATTATGTTCCAATACCATGTAGGAAAGAATGCAAATAGATTGGAGATGTGGAATATAATATTTATTCTAATGGAGTCATTTCATACTATGAGGTAAGTGATCCGAAATGGATCATTATAATATTTGTTCTCTTTCTTGGTGCTATATGGAGTGGAAAATTTGAGCTTATGGCCTTGTTGGGGCCATTTAAAGATGGATCTTGAATTTTAGCAATTTTGGGCCTTGAACTTTTGAGTGATTTTCGGGCCTTAAACATTATTTTTTGTGGTCAATCTCTTGAAACTTCATCTCTTAACTCTGTTGTAGGGTTTTTCGAGAGCTTTCCAATGGTATAAAGTGCTTCTCAACCAGAGTGCGTATGAAGGAGTTAGGCTCCCCACAAGTTGACCTTCCATTTTGTCCATTATAGTTCCAAGTGGAAGCCATGTTACTCACACATGTGGTGTAGATACATATGGCTATCCAAGAAGATTTTAGAGAGCTTAAAACCCTAACCACTAATTGCAAAGTGCGGAATGCAAAAACCCTAACCCTAGCGACTATTAGAGGGTGTTAAAACCTTATTCACCAAGAGAGAAAGAGGTTCTATTCCTATCTTAGTAATTTTTGTTCCATAGTTGAGCAATTCAAAGATTGGGATATCATAGCAGAGTAGAGGAAGGAAGAGACCTCATAGTAGCCTATATTAGACCACAGTGGCTTTCACTCCATAGTGAGTTGATTTTTTTCTTTGCATCTTACTTTGTAAATATGAAAATAATAAGAACAAAGTACAATCCTTTAACTTTTGTTGGAGTTTTTCTTTCACAGGTTTCTATCATGTAAATTTGGTGTCCATGGTGTTATGTGGTTTACTACTATAGCTTTGTGATTATTTTCTTAGTTAGTTTTAATGATGTAAGCGGTAAGCTTCTAATATTATAACTCGTTCATAAGTAATCACTATGCAATATAGTGTACCCTTCTTTTATTTGCAATAACATAACAAAGATATGTTGTGATGAATTGTTCACTTAAATTTCCAAGGCAATTTATTGATCATATTGGTATTGAAGCCAAGTTTTCTTTAGGATTTGTGTGGAATTGTTTTAGTGTATGCTCACCAGAGTTTGGAATTCTAAATCAACAAGAGCATTGCACCTTGTGGATCCAGAGATTGACACAAGGTAGGCGAGGAAGCAATCTCAAGCCTCAGACATGGAGGATCAACATGGAAACATTTGGATGATGAACTAGAGGCAAGATTTGCAAAACTGGAAGTGCAGTTCTCCAAAACCTCCTAGAGTATGGCACTATAAATGGAAACTCTACAAAAGCAAGCTCAAACCATTCAAGGAGTAGGCCAATTCTAATGAGAAATTAGATTCTCATGACAATGCTAATGGCAAAGAAGAGCTAGAGAAAGAAAGGGTGAGCCCCAACAACACACCTTCCCCCTCTATTCAAAGTAGAAGCCAAATTGGATATCAAGCACTATGAAGGTGAGCTTGATGTTGTTAAGCTGAATCATTAGTTGCAGTGAATGGAAGTTTGTTTTAGGGTCCATAAAGTAGGTAAAGAACAAAAATAACATTTGACTAACTAAAGTTAGAAGGGCATGCGCAAACTTGGTTAGAAAGCTATATGAAGGCACTTGGAGAATGATCAACCAATCACTAAGTAGGGGGTATTCAAAGATCTCATTAAATCCCAATTTTATCCTATTTGTATGAAGAGGGAGGACCAAAGGATTCTTTGGCACTACTATTGGTAGATACAAGAGCAAAGTGTACAAGGGTATACTATCGAGTTTGAAAAATAAGCCATTCAATTGGGAATTTATCCCAAGAATCCACATGTATTTATCAAGTATTTGGGTGGATTACACAATCACATAAGGAGGCAAATCATGCTATTCAAGCCCAAGTCCATTGTTGAAGCTTGTTGCAAGCACAATATCTAGAGATGGATGAGAAGATGGGACAACCAAATGGTTCAATGTAGACAAACCAACGGGGTAATTCCAATGAAGGAGGAAAGAAGAAGAACATGTTAAGCATGGACATAGGGAATTTAATAGGAAGAAACTTAGATCTAGATGAGAAGAACAATGAAAGAAACTTAGATCTAGATGAGGTGAACATGAGCAACTTCCATATAAAGCTATAACTCAAAAAGTCACAAGTGGATGCTCTATTTGACTCTACATGACAAGCCAACCTCATTATAGAGGACTTGGTAAGAAAGCTTGGATTGGAAGTACATGATCATTCTTGTCCATACCAAGTGGGATGGGTAAATAAGGATGTATAGTTGAGACTATGAGAGTTACCAAATAGTGCAAGATCAAGTTTTCTTTTTTTGTAGATTACATTGATGAAGTGGAGGTAGGTGTGGTGCCACTTATTTGTGTGGTGTAATGTTTTAAAGCTCCTAGATGTACGCGAGGGATGCCATCTTCATGAGGAAATCAAATTGATACTGCCCGATCAAGGATGGCAAATTCATCATCATCAATGCAAACAAAGGTAAATCCAAAGTCTCTATAGTAAGTGCCAACCGACAAAGGAAACTGATTAGTGCAAGTAGGAAGTTTGTAATATGTATTACTCTTCTCGAGACAAAAAGAGTAATAAGTGAAGGCATCTCTAGAGGGATACACAAAAGAGTAGAAATACCACTTGTTCAATCTTTGTTATGCTTATGGAGAAGCGTTTTGAGAGCCTAAAGCATTACCACCTAAGAGGGAAGTAGAGCATGAGATACAATTGTTGCCTATTTATCCATTAACAAAAACATGATTGTATAGACTATACATATTGGGAGCAGATGAAGTGAAGAAGCAATGGCAACAACTATTGGAGCTAGGAGTCATAAGGCCAAGTACTTCACCTTGCAGACCACCCATCATTAGAATGCCTATGAAGGATAGAACTTGGAGGATGTGTATTGACTATAAAGCTCTTAACAAGATTACCCTAAAAAATCGATACCCATTGATTAGGATCGATGACTTGTTAGACCAAGTCCAACGTGCAAAGTACTTCACCTATCCAGATCTCAAATTGGGATACTACTAAGTTTAAGTCAAGGAAGAGGATGCTTGGAAAACTACCTTTAAGATAGGCACTTCTCTATGAATGGTTAGTAATGCCATTCAATATATGTAATACATTGGCTACATTTATGCGTTTGATGAATGATATATTGCATCCCTACCTAGATTCATTCTTAATAGTGTAATTGGATGATATATTAATTTTCAACTCTACTTGGGAAGAGTATATATCACATTTGAAGTAGGTTTTGGTGACACCAATGAACCATAACATTGCTAGAAAACGTTAAGAAATGTGAGGTTGCCAAACAATCCTTGGTGTACTTAAGATATGTGATTGGTGGAGGAGAGTTCCATATTGATCTTGCAAAGATGGAGGCCATGTTCAAATGGCCATTTGTTACCAATGTTATTGAAGTAAGGAGCTTTGTGGGAGCAACCCAATACCATCATAGCAAGATTTCATGGTGTGGATGCGTCACTTCATGTTATAACAACCAATGGCAAGTGTTTACATTGGGAAAAGAATCAACATAAGGCCTTTGAAGAATTCAAAGGAAAGATCAATGAGGCACTAGTCTCGACATTGCCCAATTTTCAAAAACCCTTTGAAGTGGAGATGAATGCAAGTGGGTATGCTATGGGCGTAGTCTTGATGCAAAGAGGTAAGTTGATCTATGATTATTCTAAGTTTTTTCATGGAACATCCATGAACGACCCTACATATGACAAGGACCCATGTGCCTTGGTGAAAGCACCTAAACAATGGAATCACTAACTGTTGGTTAAGTAGACCATCATCCACTTGTATCAACAACTTTGCAATACTTGCAGGTATATAGTAAGCTCAAGAAGCAAAACACTACAAATGCATGGGATTTGTGCAGTTGTTTCACCTTATTATCATGTGATGTCTCGTTCCCAACAATAGCCTCAATAGGGAGTGACTTAGTAGTCTATCTGTTCCCGTAGACTATAGTCAAGCACAAACAGGGAACAAAGGGAGAAATAAGGGTGAATAAATGGCTAAACGATGAATTAAGCCAAAAAGCATAGGAAAAATCACTTAAGCCAAAGTCAACGGAGAAATAGAAGAAAAATGTGTTAAGGGGGGACTTAATTAATTATTCACATTCGACTTAGGAGGAAAGGCGCCTAGCTTAAGTGATGCCAACGATAAATTAGATCAGGGAGGTATAAAAAGAGGAATTCAACCTAATTCCTCATTAAGTTATGATTTTGATTTGAGAACAGGTTCCAAAGGAGGAAGTCGACCTCTTAGCGGTTTTGTGGATTTCTGGAGGAAACCACGACCCAGATCGGTTTTGGTGTTGGAAGACACACCTTAGCCTATCGAAGATACCATCCAGGTATTTCACCGTGCCAGATCCGTATTTTGTATACCTAGTTCAGAGATTGCGCATTGCAGCTAGTGAGGGCGCAAGGGTTAGAGACAGTTTTGTGTAGTTGGACGAGACCAGGACAGATCTCATCATTTCCCTCCAACCCAGTTGAGATGGATTCAGGGTGTTTCTTTTTGAACTATCATTCATCAGATTCCGACGGAGGAATCTCCTAGTGCGCATTAGGAAGCCAGGAAGTGCACAACACTTGGGGAGGTACATTGAGGGTTCCAGAGAGCTCACCGGGTCAGATCTGGAGAAACCCTCCCAACCTAGTACAGAGCATACCAGGGCACTCAGTTTGAGCCATACATCGCCAGATTTCGACGGTGGAATCACCGGGGCGCATCAGTTGTCTAGGAGAGGGGTGCAAACCCCTAGAGGGTCCCATCCGGGGTCCAGTTAGATCAACAGAGGGCAGATCTTCAGAGTGACAGTCACCAAGAGGATTTGTGAGGTTAAGGCGCATCATTTGGGACAGTTTCTAGGCAGATCATACGAGTATAGCCAACATGGCAAACTTTCTAGACATTTGCAGCAGTTGTCGTGAGTATCCGAGATTGCATGCATTAGATCTGTACATGCATGTTGTCGATTCTTCCCGATCTTCTGTATATGGGTATTTCTTGTTGTTTTGCATTGTATTCCAGCGACGATCAACTCTTATGAGATCTAGTTGATGAGTAGTTCCTATATTTCCTACTTGCATATTGTATTTCCTGCTATTTTCCATAATACATGCTATTGAGTTGTGTTGATTCCTTTTATTTCACATGCATCATATATTCTGCTCAAACAACTTATTTATATGACACACACATGCAAAATCACCATGCATGTTAAACAAAGTAACTAAAACGCATCCAAAAACCCCCAGAGTATCAGATTTGAGAGCTGAGACATCGGTTTCAGTAGAGTCCATCCAGATCCATTGGATCAGGGATATTTCATATCAAACATAACAAGGGAAGTGCAAAAAACTAGCAAACATGTTATCAAGATCACAACACCAAAAATTACAACCTTGGGTACTCTTATGCACTTGGAGCCTTTCACCCATGAAGCTTATAAAGAGGAATACACTGTGAATGAGGACTTCAAAGATATATTTTTGAAGCTATAGGGTCAAGTTCATACAGAAGGGGACAACAAAGCTAACTAATATCTCCAAAATGTTTTGATAACAAGGTTGACTACTATCTCTAAGATGGGTTGTTCTACAAGTTGGGTAAGTTGTGTATACCTAAAGGAGAAAGAACAAAACTTATAAGAAGGGCTCACACCTCCAAAGTTGGGGGTCATTTTGCAAAGGCATTTCTATTGTCCATAATGCAAGAAGAGGTGGTAAGGTTTATTAGAGGATGCATACTTTGCTATACCATTGAACCCAATAACAGAAAGTAGGATTGTACAATCCATCTCTAGTGCTTACTAGGCCATGGGAACGTATCTCCATGAACTTTATTGATGGTTTGCTAAGAACTAGGGGTAGAAACGACCTTCTCTTTGTGGTTGTGGACAAATTTAGTAAGACGTGCATCCTTACACTTTGTAGAAAGACCATGACAATAAGCAACGAGCTTATTCTTGGAGAGGGCTAGGGTGAACTTTGGGATATTAAGGAGCGTCATTTGGATTACATTGTAGGAGAAGATTGATACAAAACTGAAGAGATTTGGTGGATGGACAAACAAAAGTAATGAACATGGTCTTGGTGTATCTTTTGAGGGGTTACAATCAAAAGAATTGAAGGACTTCGGATGAAAATTTGATCTAAGTTCAACACTCTTATAACAGACTAGTCCCTACTTCCACCAATAAGTTTCATTTGAAAACATGTTTTGAATATTTGCCACCTTCACCTCTAGTTGTTGTGTATTGGCAACATAGGGGAGAGAAGGAAGATGCCACATGAAAAGCATTGAAGGTCGAAATATTGATAGATAAGATCAGAGAAATTCATTGGCAAGTATAAAAGAAATTGAAAGAATCAAAAGAAAAGTAAAAGGCCATGCATGATCAAGGTAGGAGATTGAGTCTAGTTTCACCTGAACAAGGGAGAAGGTTGTAGGGACCTAGAAAGGAAATCAAATCTTTTGAGATATGGGCCATTTGAAGTGATGGAAAAGGTAGGCAACAATGCTTTAGACTTAGTCTGCCTCTGTACTTGTGGATTCGCTCAGTTGTTAATGTAGATAATTTGAAACTGTATGAGCTATCTATGCTTGATGAGGGAAACGAGGGGCAAGTCTTACATTCCATGGAAGGCTTGACACTGGATCCACAATAAGAGTTAGTAGCAGACATGGTCATGTAGAAGAAAACTAGGATGACTAGAGGTGGGCATAAAGAACTTTAGCAAGCTGGATTAAAAGGGAAATTACTAGGCAAGGCAAAGTGGCACTCCATGGAGAAAATTGAGGAAGCTTTTACTCATCTCCTTTAGAAGTAAAGCTTTTGGGGACCACAAACTTCCTAAAATGTGGAGTTAAGTTCCGAAATGGATCATTATAATATTTGTTCTTTTGCTTGGTGTTTTAGGGATTGAAAAATTTGAGTTATTAGCTTGTTGATGCCATTTCTATACAAATCTTGAATTTGGAAATGTTTGGTCTTGAACTTCCATTGTGGCTTTCGGGCCTTAAACAACATTTTTGGGCGAAATCTATTGGGATTTTGTCCCCTAGAAGTTTGATGCTATAGTGCTCGCCAAGAGCTTTCCAATTGTCCAAAAAGCACCTCAATTGGAGTCCATACGAGGAAGTTTTGCTCACGGCAAGTTGACCATCCATTTTGTCCACTACAATATAACGTGGTAGCCATGTCAACTTATGTTACTCACACATGTAGATATAGTCAAGTGTGGCTACAAAGAATATTCTAGATGGTCCATAACCTTAACCCTAATTGGATGTCAAGGAATGCAAAAATCCTAACCCCTAATGCTAATGGTTATCAGGTGGTGTTAAACACTTTGTTACAATGGGAGAAAGGGGTTTTGTTCTTATTGTAGTAATTTTTGTTCCATAGTTGAGGATTGCAAAGGAGTTGGATATTGGAGCAAAGCAGAGGAAGGACGAGACTTTGTAGCAACTTGTATTAGAATATAGTGTCTGCTACTCCATAGTGAGTTGTATCTTACACTATAAATTTGAAGATTATAAGAACAAGTCACAATGCTTTATCTTTTGTTGGAGTTTTTCCATCATGGGTTTCTCCAAGGTAAATAAGGTAATCAGCGTTTTGTGGTTTGTTTTTACTACTGTAGTTTTGATCTTATCTTCTTTGTTAGTTTTAATGGTGTGAGCAATAAGTTTCTAATATTATAGCTCATTTATATCTAATTACTCTGCAATAGAGTATAGCGTCACTATATTTGCAATGGCATAAGAAAGATTTGTTGTGATGAATGATCCATTGGAGAATTCAAAGTAGTTTACAAATCAGGGGGTCAACTTATATATCATGTATTGCGTAGTTTGTTATACCCACTTGATGTAACTACTATCATTAGGGACATCTTATGATGGTAAAAGATTCTAATCAAATTCTTGATTGCCTCTCATTATATACATGGAACAACCACTTGAATATTTGCATTGAGAGTAATCGATGAAGAAAGATCGCTCCATTTTGATATTTTTGAAATGGGTCCTTCATAGTTCGCTATAACCAAGTCAACTCTATAGATACCTTGATTAATCCCCTTATTTTTAATATTTATTTCATGCAAACCATCCAATGAGAAAGAACAAAACTTATACGAGGTTTCCTGCCATCGTCCCAATTCACCCTAGTGCTACCTGTTATAGCACAATCTGTACTTGCCCAAAGTCGAAGGCAAGTGAGACAAGATTACAAGGGGGTAATCCTCTCACTGTCACCTCAATATGATACCCCTTTCTGTTTAGGAGAAGGATAGATCCACTCCAAGGGAGACGTCCCTGGACCTAGTGGGTTGCTGAAGGGAAAAGTGTAAAGATACCCCTCTCTCTAGGTCACTCAAGTCAAGTTTATATATTAGGGGGTGAAGCAAAGGGATAAAGGATGTACCTGCCCTTAACCAAGATAACAATAAACGTTATAGCAAGTAACAAATGATAATGATGCTTCGACAAGACAGTAAACTTGTAAATATATGCTGGTAGTCTATGTATGCAGCGAATGACAAATAAATGATAGCAATGAGTAAATGATAACAGCTGCAATTTATATCAACAAGAACGCACTTATGTAGACAATGTGAACAAGTATTAAAAACATCAATGATAATACTGTCTTATGTGAGTTCTCTAAATGTATCAACCAACAATTGGATTTAAACAGGCTGCCAATGATAGCTGTAACAACAGCAAAGAACAAGTTATGGCAGTGGTAATTAAGCTTCAGAAATGTACTTTATGAAGGCAATTAAACGCACACTTTAGCATTTATTGATAGTACCTTGCCTTCTACAAATTCTGGGCTGATTTAAATGGTTAGTAGGCTTATATAGGCTGCAAAATGATGGCTGTAACAGTGATTATGAGAGCAGCAAATCAACAGTCAGTAGTTCTAGACTAGGTTAGGGTTAGTGGTGGTTAGTAAAAGCTTGAGAGAAAAGTGTTTGAGAGTTGTTTTGATCACATTCATTCACAAGAGCATAGAAATCAGTGCCTTTCTTGGGCTTATAGAGTCAATTACAGCAGCAAGTCAACTTGGAGAATCTAATGATTATATTTGTCTAAAGAACAAAGAGGTGAAACCTTGAAGAACAACACCTTAAGTCTTCAAGGTTCCAGGGCCTCAAAGGTAAATCCAGCTAGAGAATAGGCTCTTATAGGCTCTAGCGGAATTCCCTTTCCTTAGACTATTGAAATGTATTATTGCAACAAGCCTCTAGAGTAGGGCTCCTAAAGTGCTAGCACTTTAGGGCTCTAGGAGCCTAATTTAGAAGAGATATCCTTGACCAAAATAGAGAGTAGGATGAGCTAAAGAAAGGAAGAAATACCTTATGTTCCTTTCCTAGAGTTTACAACAAGCAATTTCATAATCTTTAATATGAAACAAGTAAAATAACCACAATCATTCAATGCATAAAAGAAGTTGCAGAAATTAATTACTTTCACTAAGAATAATCAAGAGTAAACCCTAGTTTAGCACTTTACCACCATAAAATAGCCAAATGACATCCAAAGCATGTTCCTCCAAGCCCAGCGCATTAGTACAAGAGATCGTAAACTCCAAAAATAGCACCAATTTCAGTCCAATTACCCAAGAGGGTGAAAATTTCAGATCTCCCTCTTGTGAGAGGTGAGTTATCATGAAAAATGAATGTCACTTTTGTTTATTTATACCAAATCATGACCTTAATTAACTTTTAGGTCTAAAAACAGGGCCGACTTGTCCAATTTACAACAAAATTTAATTTTGACACAATTTAAATAAATTTGCATCTAAAATCTCCTCCAAGGGTGTGACGTCATGCCCCTCTAAGGTGACGTCGAGGCCCAGAGGTGGAACGTTGAGCAAGGTAGATGAAACACTATGCCTCCAAAGGCCCAAAACCAAGCCCACACATGCCACTGCCCTTATAAATGCCTCCAAAATGATAACCCTAGCTTATGGGTGACGTCTAGGGCCTTCAAAGGCCAACGTCCAAGTGGGAGGAGCATGAAACCCTGGGTATAAGTCTGCCAAAGTGCCTTCAAAGGAAACAACCTTCTTCCTCTTGATGCAAATCAACAATCTTTGTCATGCCCCCTAGTTGGGGTCTCAGCATCCATCGGTGGGCTTTGAGCCTCACAAAGGTCCGAGCCAATAACCCCCTCATGCACATCTGTCCACCGAGCAAGGTCCTGCAGAGACGACAAATACACGCTCTAGGGGTCCATAAGTCACAAGGATCATAACATCTAAATCAGATCTAATAATTAAATCACCTGAACATGTGCATCAAACCCCCCTAACCCCAAACAAATGCTCGAAGACGTTATGCAATTTGACAAGTTTAGGTTTCGAGACTTTAGCCATCTGATAAAGATAGGTGGGTTGACGTCTTGAGGTAAGTAAGAAGCAATTGCCTGCTATCTTTCAAGAATTTCGGGGAGTAGCCACGGTTCGGTCCAAGATGCGAGATCCCATTTGTGACCTCCTCTCACTACTTCTCTTTCACTTACTCGATCTTCTCTTTCCTCGATGCCTTGATTGATTTGATCGATGCCCAGTTGAGTGCGTCCGGTCCCACGGACGGGGAAAGGGCCAATTGATTGAGGCAGGTTTTAAACCAATCAAGCAAGATATGCGATCAAGGTGTCCTATTGGGCTAATCCCCCTTAAATCTGTGATGTTTTCCAGGTGGAGTTTGGTTCAAGTCATGCAAGTGTATGAGGTGGCATGGGGTGCATGTGATAACAGGGGAATGTAGAGTCTTGCCTGTGGGTGCCTTTGTGGAGGGTGAGCTGCACCTTGCCATGGATGCAATTGTTTCCTAGCCCATTCATTGCCATTTATTCTTAGGTTTCTTTCTTTTGATCTTTGCTCTTGTGCTACAAGGGAATAGTTGAGGGCCACTGTCCTAGCTTGGTGACCAGAGGTGACAATGTCATCCACATAACATTTCACGGAAATGAGAAGGTTGGCTCGTGATGAGACCCCCTTTCTCTTGGCTACGCAACCAAGAGCCATTACCCTGGCTTGGTGACCAGATAGTTGGTAATGTCATACCGCTACATGTTCATGGTCATAATAGGCCAGCTCGCGTTGAGACCTCCTATCCATCAACTAATACCTTGAGTGTTCATGTTATCTTGTGGGTCCCCTTTTTTTTCTGAGAAGCTTTTCACTGCATCTCGAAGGTTTCAAAATGGCCTTTAACTCTTGCCAGCTACTTTTACCCTTTGGGCCTTTAGCCCCTTCTTCCCATGAGGTAAGGTACAACCCTTCCTAGTTTAGCCTATCCCAATGCCCAAAAGATGGGGAGATGGAAGGAATAAAGATGGAAAGTGGTTAGTATGGAGGGAATGAACGATGCCTCTTCAAAGGACCACCCAGTAGCAACCCATCCTAAAGGAAAATCAACTTACTAGGGCACCGTGTCACCCTACCAGGTCTAAACAAGGCAAAGAGCATAATTTCCAAGCAAACGTCATGAAATGAAGAAGGATTCAATACAACATGTTCAAGTGCTTCAAATATTGGAGTGATACATACCATGATACCCAGACTTATTACCTCATGGAGCAAGACCCACTGCCTCTTCAGGACTAGGCCACTGTGATGGATGCTATTGCTGGCAATATGTGGACTGTACTTGAAGAAAAGATCGGCCTTTGGGGCTATGCTTAGGTTGTCTGACTCTCGACACTCCATGTCTGGAACCTGTGGGCCTCGAGACACAATCTTCTTAGTTATCTCTAGGCTAGGGGATAACACTACCAATTTATCATTCTCTAGTTATTTGTTTATCCATGTTTCTAGATACTGAGTTATCCTTGTCGATGTTGATTTGTTTATCCTTTTCTCTTGTTATTGGTTACTCCACTACTATATCTACCCACTTAATGAAATCGTTTGCTCACCCTTAATCTATTTGGTCAATTAACATAATGCAAACATTATTACATATTAAAGTAACTTTATAAAACTTTTGACTCCTGTTAGTGGAGCTTTAAATCATACAACTCAACAAGATATTTGTCTATAGTGTTGTGATGGTGGTTGTCACAACTGCAACATTTAAGTGATATTGGTCATTTGTACATCTAGGTTTCCCATTTTTCCATTGATATTGCCAATTCCTTCTTTGAGTTCTCCAATTCTGCTTTGCAATTGTTTTCCATCTCCTTCGTTTGAGAATGAGTCTTTATCATAAACTGTTTACAAATCTTCTGCAACTACGTGCAAAACAATGCTTTGATACCAATTTGGTTAGGATGGGGAATAGACTTGTGGGATTCGCACAACCATAACACATTACAATATGTAACTAATCGCTCAATTTTATGAATATGGCACACTCATACACTTAACAATAATCAAACGAATGATACATAAATATTTGGTGTGATAGACGAGGCAATAAAATCAGCTATGAAGTCACGTTAACAAAGTAAAATGTACCACAAGAATATGAACATTATGAATCTTCAACAATCCAAGTGCCTGCTTTGCTTTTGTCTATAGATGTTTGTGACGAGTTCAATGTACTAGGCTGCACAACTGAATATTAGCATGACCAAATTTTGTCTGCTCAATTAAGTTGCAGTGAGACCGTGTGACTAAAACTTTAGTGCATCTGTGACACAACATTGTTTGTCACTCTTATGCGCATTAGGGGTTGATCACTGCAATGTGTTTTGTGCACTGATTTTGTTGCACTTTTCCACATTTTTGACAGATCAACCAATTTTGCACAACCATACTGAAGATATAGTATGGTCAAACTACTTGCTAGCATGACTCTAACTTCCACATACTTTTTCTATATTTGAACTCCTCTTGCATTACATTGTTACCAAATCACCCCCTCCTGTAATTAAGGCTTTGGACATAGTCTCCCACATTGTTTGTAATGACGGGCTATTAAAGCTTAGTTATTTGGTATGGGTTGATGGCTTGGCTTTGCTACCCTAAAAAAATCAATTCACCAGATTTGAAGGACATTAAAAATCTAATCAATCAAAGAGTGGAAAAAATTAAAAACTATTCCAGTTAGATATATTGATAAGGTATGGACTGGAAAAGATTGAATCGATTTGGAAGATGTAAAAAATCTCTCGACTCTATTTTGCCAGTCTTTATTTTCTTGGATACCAAAGATAATCTATTCTTTTGAGTCCTCGAGTCCTTTGTGATAGCCAAATTTTCCAAGAGCTTTGCTGTGTTGTTTGCAGAAATATGGACAATTTGCCCTGGTGGCGTCCTCCACCCAAACTAAGTGACCCTCAAGGTCCCGAGAGACAATATTATTGTCTTTCATGAAAAAGTCAATTATGAGTTTAGAACTCTCTTCTAAGATTATTTTTGAAACCCTATATTCATACATGGCTTGATGCTCCTATTTTTTTTTACACGAATAATATTTTACATTACTTTGAGACAAAATGTGGATTGGACGTATTCGTAATCTACCTTAGAATTCTTGGTTATCTAAGTTGTATAAGTTTTGGGATTTTTGATAGAGCTATCAAAATACATATTTCATAGGGGGCTTGGTCACACTTGATCACCAACCTAAATATGTATATTTTATTGTAACCCTAGGAGACTTGGTCAAATTTGATCTCTCCAATGATTTGTACTTCTATAAAGAGATAATACAATCAAGAGTGTACCATATGTGTACAATTCCGTCACTTGGTCTTTTCTAGTTGCACGCTTGTCTTTTCTTATTCACTTGTGTATGAGTTCTCCTATATTGCTAGTAGTGTTCCCATTTCACTCATCACTACTTCCACAATTACATGTAGTACAAGGACATCTTCATTTGCACTCCAAAATATACCAGAGTGCAACTATACCTTATAGCCTGCAATTTTTGTAGCCTAACTTTGTATTTATTCTCTTCAACTATGCATAGAGCCAGGTCCACATCTCTAAAGGGAGCATTGCATTTGCAGACTGTGGATGAGGGAATCTGAATTAGACCATTTTGTCTTAGATGCCCTATCTATTATGAAATCTGCAATTGGTTTCATTGCTTGTTCAGAGACTCTCATCTTTCCTTAAGGATTTTCATCTAGTATGAGGACCAAAGATGTATTGTCGTTCTCCTT
>ML784649.1:185866-202843 GCA_009831015.1 Picea engelmannii | reverse complement strand
TGACATGCTGGATTGCAATATCACTCATTTGAGATGTCATGACATGATTCTTGGCAGGCCCTACCACTTTAACAGAAGGGCACAATTTAATGGATACTGCAATACCCATTGCCTCAACAATGATGGTAGGGTTGACACGCTCACCTCCTCCTCCTCTTCTACTCAGAAGCAGACAGCGGCAACAAATTTATAGTAGTATGCATGGTAGATTACATTAGGAGATGGTTCAAATCACAGCCAAATCAAGCCATCTAATAGGAAGCTTGGCCTATACCAACCCTTAGCAGTTCCCTCCAGACAAGGGGAGTCCATTTCCATGGACTTCATCAGCAGTTTACGTACCACTCAGTGGAAGCATGACTGTATCTTTGTTGTAGTTTGCATATTCTCCAATGTTGCAGTCTTCCATAACTGCAGTAAATCTATTGATGTCCCTAAAGTGCAAAGTTGTTTTTCCAGCATGTTTGGAGCCTTTCATCCTTTTCCTGACCATCATTTCTGATCGCGACTCTAGATTTCCTTTTGTAAGACAAGGAAGCTTCTAGGCTCAGTTGATGTTTTCTACCTCCTTTCATCTCCAGAGTCCAAACTGATGGACAGACTGGGGTAGTCAGCAGGACTTTGGTCCAGGCTGTCCGAGCTGTCCGCATTTATCACCAATAGAACAAACAGTGGGATATTTACTTGTACATCTTGCAGCCACCTCAAATAGAACAAGGCATCCTCCATTTGAGGTCTCTTATGTCTTTCAGTGTCTTGCCCCTGTTGAGATTCTAGCTGCTCTCCCTACTTTGTCCACAGCCCATCAACAGGAGGAAGATGAAGCTTCTTCCTTTGTGCATCTTGGACAAAAGTGAAAGTAGAGTCCATTGCATAGTTTAATAGACACAGGCCAAAGATAAGGCACTACATGACAGATGTCAAGTCCCTCCTGATTTGCAGCGTCGTGACAGAGTGTGACATCATTTGGAGAAACACAGGTTGAAAAATCAGCAGTGTCAAAAGCTCAAGTCAAGTTGGTATGTGCCATATGCCATCACACAGTAGGTGGTGTTACCACCCAGATTAGCGGTGTCATTAAGGTCCTTTCGAGGTGCGAAGGTGGCAACACACAGGACAAGTGCCCACTATCATCTCAGCACAAGTCCCCACTCTTTAAGCCCAACTCCTACTAATGGCTATGGGAGGCTTCTCTATTCTACAAACAACAACTTCACCAAACACAGTGCTTAGATGTGATTTTAAGGTGAAGGTAGGACTTAGTTATTAAACTCACTGATCTGGACTGATAAATGAACAGCATAAATAATGCAGACCAGCAGATGAAAACCACTCAAACTCGGAAGATGGTCTAGTAAATAAATGCAAGATGAGTGATTAAATACCCTTACCAATTTTGAGATGAATTCCTTGGTTTACCTCTTGGTAAGTGGCCGTAGATGGATGACTTCTTTGCTGTCTTGTACTTTTAGACCTGTAAAATGCACACAAAACACACAAAAAAACACTTGAGATCAATAGATGTGTGGGTGAGGAAGCTTGGGCGGTAAGTTAGCAACAATATTTATGCTCCAGAAATTCAAATCTGCAATTAAATTGGAGTTTCCAGCAATCTGAAAACTACTTGCGGAGTTTGTGGTTCAAATCCCCCTAGGGTCAAAATCCATAAATTTATTCCAGCAAGATAATGATCGTGTAATGGCTGGAAATTTACTTATTTTATTCCAGAAATTTAAATATTTAACTATGAAAAAGAATCTGAAAAAATACAACGGGTTTCTTTAAGATATATACTTACTTGGCAGTCCCTTAGAGTGAGGTTATTGCTGGATCTGATGTAGGCTTTGCTGTAATATACTGTAGATCTGCAAAACTCCTTACAAAACCCTCGTGAAATATGCAATTTGCAGAAAACCAGAGGGTAAAATATCCTTGGGTAGAAATAGATCGAATGCCAAAATTCCAAGGATGTACTTGGCTAATAAGATGAAAGTTTAAGAACAAGCTAGGATAATCATATTTTTTGATTTTTATAATTTATTTGAACAGAAAATAAAAGAGATTTTGAGACTTTTTTATAAATAAAATGGTTGAAGTAGTGAGGCTTACCTCGGCCTTACTCTTACATCCAGAGCATCGGTGATCCATGTGGAAATTGGTGGCCACCCACCTATTCCACTGGCTGAAAACATGGATTTCCACCTTGGCAGTTTTTCGAGTCCTAAACTTCTGAGGCTGTTTTGATGCCCTAAGCAATGTTTTTCGGGCGTGGCATAGTCTCAATGTAGGCTTTAGTCAGAGTGTGACAGAAAAATGTGTAGTCCTCGGATAGACCTTTCCAAAGAGCTATCGTGTGCTCTAAACAAAGATTGTATGCAAAAGTTATGACGTATCAACTACCCCCATCGGGGACCGCAAACCTTTTGGCGTTTCATCTGCCAGGGTTAGGATTTTGGATTTTCTTTATGTTAAAAAGGCCTTTAGAGCCTCATTGTAGACATCATCTTCTTGCTAATGAGCATAGCCATCATATCTTTTCTTAGAGATAAGCTGCCAAAATTCTAGTGAGTTCATTCACTCTGTATTTTTTCAGTTTATGTACATTTCTGTCATTAATAAAAATTGTGCATTACTGTATCTCTGTGTTTCTCGCAATATATCTGTGTATTTGGTTATTATATTTCCACCTTCATTACGTTCTCAAAATAATCCGAATTAGTGGTATCAGAGCAGGCTGTTGCTTTTCGTTTCTTAGTGCATGTCCCCGATGAGGTCACGGTATAGAGAGTTGGGTCTCTAGCTAGTTTCTCTTGAGGACAACTGCTCTCGCCAGCCCAAGCGGCCTCCAATGCCGGAACAAAAGAGAGATGAGGGAGTAGTAAAGCCTATCAAGCTGTTGCTCGCGGAAGCCCTCACGCAATAAAGGAACGAGATGTTGGAGAATTTTTCCCAATCCTTCAACGATTGCCGATAATAACAAGCTTGTCTTCGTCAAGCAGTCACTCTGGCGATGCTGCCCCATTCAAGGCACAAGTTAATTTTGATATTCCCATATTTGAAGGTCAGATCGATGCAGTTGCTTTTGGAAAAGTGGTTAAATTTGCTAGAAGGTTATTTCTTTGTTCACAATTTTTCCGACAGAGAAAAGATCACCTTTGCACTCCTTAAGGCTCTCCCCCATGTCAAACATTAGTGGGAAACTTACTGGGAGCAAAATTCCACAGAGGAGTTTGGAATATTTGGGGCCGACCCCACTTGGGATTTTTTTATGGAAGCGGTCAAGGAACAATATTACCCTGTGGGAAACTATGATGACTAGTACATGAGATGGATCACGCTGCATCAAGAGAGGGGCCAAACAGTGCCAGAGTTCACAAATACCTTCCATACCTTGCGCACCAAGATGGGTATCAAAGACTCCGAGCGACATCTGGTTCTAAAATACCGTGGGGCTCTGCACAGGTACATCCAAATTGAAATGGAATTTCTGGACATTTCATCACTGGGAGCCGCTTATTGATATGTTGTCAAAATCGAGCAGAAATTTAAGTAGCAGAACAAGCGGGAGTTCGGCTCTGCAAATCCGCAACAACCAAAGTACGGTAAAGGCAGCCCTAACTCACAGAACAACCAACCTCAAGACCACCAGTCCATGCTGCAGGAAAAGAAGGGTGACAGGAAGACGAAAAAGGACATTGGGAAGTGGGGCGACTTCCACAAAAGCTCTTGGCACAACACCGATGAATGTCGCTCAAAACAATCATTGGTGGTCGAGCCCAAAGAAACAGAGCTGAGCCCCGACTTGGACTCTGATTCAGACAATAATAAAAGGAGGCAGATATTTGATGCAGAACCCACTGCTACTGTCGCGACCACAACAATCCAACTAGAAGAACCTAAGGATCCTGAGGAGGGGGAGCGCCTTTTCCATTCACAAATGTGGGTGAAGGGGACCCCGCTGCATTTTATTGTTGATGGCAGAAGCCAGAAGAACCTCTTCTCAGCAGAGGTCGTCATCAGTTGGATCTGCCAACAACGCCACACCTGTAGCCATACAACATCGGGTGCCAGGGTCGAGATCTTTGTGTCAGCCAACAATGTCGTCTGTCCTACGATAGCAAGCCCTTCAAGGATGATGTACTGTGTGATGTTTCCCCACTAGAAGTCTGTGATGTTTTGTTAGGCTAGCTATATATGTGGCAACATCATGCTGTTTATGAGTCTCGACCTCGTAGCGTCATTGTTACTTTGGGGGGTAAGCTCTATAAGATACCAGAGGTAGTTTCGACTGCTGTCCCGACAAAATAGTGTCACAAAGTAATCTCTCATACCGCAAAGTTTAGCCTCTTCACAATCTGGGCAGAAGGTGAACAGAAGGACACTGCGACCACTGCAGTCTTGGCCCAAGACCTTTATATCCAACATAAGTAGATTGTAGAAGAGCACCAAGATATTCTTACTGCACCTACAAGGGTGCCTCCACACTGCCCAGTCAAGCGAAGTTATAACAAATCCCTTTATACTCTTCGTGCTGCATGTTCATCGACAGAGTCCTTCCACACTCAGGAAGATCATGCAGCTAGATTGGTTAAACAGATCCAATGCCTCCAACAATAGGCTCATAACAACCTTCAACAAGCTAAGCGGGACAACTTCTTCAGCAAGGCAAGCAACTCACCAAGGTTTAGATTCAACAAAAGCTTCCTCGAGAACTTGATGCAATGGAGACCATTGCTTCTTAAGGGGGGAAGAATGATCCAGGCAGAAATCGATGACCACCCACCTATTCCACTGGCTCGAAACAGGGGTTTCCACCTTGGCAGTTTTTTTACAATTTTTCGAGTCCTAAACTTCCGGGGCCATTTTGAGGCCCTAAACAAAGTGTTTGGGCGTGGCACAATCACACTGTAGGCTTTAGCCAGAGTGTGACGAAAAAATGTGTAGTTCTCGGATAGACCTTTCCAACGAGCTATTGTGTGCCCCAAACAAGGATCGTATGCAAAAGTTACGCCCTTGGGAAGTTGACGTATCGACTACCCCCATCGGAGCTCGCAAACCTTTTGTCATTTCATCTTCCGGGGTTAGGGTTTTGGATTTTATTTATGTTAAAAATGCCTTTAGAGCCTCATTGTAGACATCATCTTCTTGCGAATGAGCATAGACATCCTATCTCTTCTTAGAGATAAGCTGCGACAATTCTAGCGAGTTTATTCTCTGTGTATTTTTACAGTTTTTGTACATTTCTGTCATTAATAAAAATTGTGCATTATGTATCTCTATGTTTGTTGCAATATACCTGTGTATTTGCTTATTATATTTCCGCCTACATTTCGTTCTCAAAATAATCCAGATCAGTCAGATTGCGATTACAACCCTTTCTAAGTCGGCCGCAGAATTTGGACTAGAAGTTGGGTTTGGAGTTGATGGATTGTCACCCCCAATCTAGTCTAGAATAGTTGTATTGCTTCCGGATCTTGCTAGGAAAGCTTCGTCAGTGGGAAGGTCTCCAACCATTAGATCAACATGGATGTGAAATGAGATCTCCTCCTATTGAAGATACCCTCGATAAGGGTTTGTTCAACACTTGGATTTGAACCACTTGACACCACCAAAGGAGTAGATGAGATGGAAGTCTAGACCTCTCCTTCCACATGACTATGTAGCCCTTCAATGGATTGATTCAATAGCCTTGCAAATGATACAAAACACAATGTCTATTCTATGAAGTTCTTTTACCTTTAGCCAAGACGAAAGATCATAGAAAAATCAACCCATAAAATTGCTCAAAAGACAAAAGTTCTATTGAATGGCATGAATGATCTCACAATTCGACAACAACCTTTTGGGAGGAGGGTCTAGCCTTGTATAGATTCCTTTTGTAACGGCTAGTAAACCACTCTCCCAAAAATATAATTGTTTGACTTGTATTCCACAACCTGGAGACTAAGTCTTTGTACAAGAAAAACAATTATCTAATCAACAAAAATCACCTAAAGGGGGGTCGATTTGACTAGTGAAGGAAACAACCATCTCTTTGAGGCTCACGACTAGGAAGATTGATCGATTTAATTTAGCCAGGGAATCAATTTACTTGGGAACATAGCCAATTTGTTGGATATGTCCACTTAAAGTCCAATGACTATCTCCCATTTACCTCATGGTCCATTACTTTGACTTCTTGACCCTATCGTTCTACTTGTTGATGTATGTAGCATCAGTTAGGTACTTCTACGTTGGTTTGTGTGCAACACGTGGGAGTCGTGCTTAATGCCTCTCAGGGCTTAGGAGATTCACCTTAATAAAGTAATTATTAAAGTGAATGTACTTTTGTAATTAATGTGTGTTTAATTTAATTAAATGCTTAAGTATTTGGCATTAGTAATTAAACTAAATCCTAGCCACTAGATCTAAAGTGAAGGTGAGATTTAATCTCAGCCATTGATCACTTGGGAGAGCTAGGGTAAACCCAAGGTTATAAAAGGCATCCTAAGTGAGAGGAGTAAACACACACAGAATGAGTGAGTGAGATCTCATTGAGTGGGTGGAGAAGGACTTCCATCCAAGTGTGCAGGGTAGAGTTCGTGGAAAGGAGCAAAGGGGTAGCAAGCGAGATAGCAGCCAACCAACAAGATCGAAGGACTGATCTTGAGGTTTGTAAGGCTTGGCTATTTGTTCTTTTGTATTATTCCTCAGGTGGGCCATTATCCCATGACGAGAGCCTAGATTAATAATAATAAGCATCTCACAGAACTGGTTTTCCCTTAGGGGTTTTTTCACAGGTAATTTACCTAGAAATCTTGTGTGCAATGTGAATGGTTTCATTATTTTTGCTTCTGCTATAATGTTTGGTTAATAAATCAGCTGTGCTTTTATTCAATAATTAATTTTATTCAGAATTAATTGCCGTGTGCTGGGTTGAGGGAAATTAACACTACTTTATGCTCGACGACTTCATTTAGATATGTCGGCTTCTTTGATTAGGCTCAACGATTATGCAAAGGGATAAATAAAGGTGCCACGACCCCCCCTTTGGCCAAATCTGTTTACCATTTACCCACAACTAAGTTGGGGAGCCGATTTTATTAGGAATGTGGCTTGATTTGCTTGCATTGGGCCTTGATTTAATTTAATATTCATCGGTTGGGTGGATTTAATTTAATAGAAGTGTGCCAGATGTCCAATATTTGACCCATGACTCTCCTTTTTGATTGCTGGCGACTCTCTGAGAGGCAACAACTTCATGTAGTTGAGTGGACAACATTACCTCCATTTCCAAGGTGGCTTGAGTGGTGTACGGGCTAGATTTTAATTAGGCGACTCTTTTTCACTTTGGATAGTGGCTAAATAATTATATGTATATTGCCCCTTCATAATATAAAGTCATACGACCTGTTATAATGTCTTCTTCATATGGATAATTTCACCACATAGTTTGCTTTAATAAAGTGTGTTGTTTAAAAGGTGGGTTTGACTTTAATTTGGGAGTCACCATATAAGACAAAGAAAGGGGGTGGCCCCTTTCATAATCCATGTGCAATGTCCCCTTTTATCATTCATTACATTAGAATATAACCTTTAATCATGCCTTTTTAAACCTTCCCCTTTTTGTTTAACTTGAATTTCGCCGAGTCCACGTAAACATTGCCGCATTGAAAGATTCTGGCATATGGGTTCTGTTCAGAAGCAGATTTTAGTCATCTTTGACGTTGGATTTATCCTTGCATATCAGTGAACGTCCCTCTTTTGTCTAAATGTGCCTACGAGAACTGCTTTTTGCTTATAAACCTGCTTTTTGCCAAAATTTCGATGTGGTTTGTCGAGTACACATCATGATGTTCAATTTGAGCCCCTATTGTATTTTTGGCCTCTAGACTGTGCATTGGGATACGTGATCTGCCTCGAAAAATGTGAAAGTTGTGAACTGTGAGACTGCCATGTTGAGAACTGTAAATGAATAATGCACCATGGCCAAGAAGATGTGTGTAGACTCTATGACACATGACCATGTGGGAAAAGACGTAGGTGCGCATAAAATATGGCCTTGACTAGCCGTACATAGTGTGATCAGCCCTACAAAGAGCCTGGCTCCCAAAAGCCATGTATCCCAATAGATCTTCTTCAAGACCTCTAATCCTATCCAGGATGAAAGGAAATGAGAGTGGGGACTAGAAGGACTGGGCATGGCTGACAACAAAGGCCTAGGAGTCCATGCACAAAACCATCCACATGGCCTACAAGGCTTTAGACTTGCATCTTTCATGGGCTTATAATGGTGTAGCCAATATAAACATAGGGTACCTCCCCAGGAGGTAACAGGTGGGTCCCAATGCCTTCAAACTGAATCTTCAACCTTAGCTAGAAATCCATTATGTAGTGAATGCCAGTCAGCTCAGTCTGAATGAGAGCCTCCACACTTGTAGGAAGCAGTCCCAGTCACACATTCAACGGCAGCCATCCCTGATAGTTGGCCTATACCTAACTCTTACCAATTCCCTCCTGACAAGGGGAATCCATTTCCATGGACTTCATCAATAGGAATCATGATTCATGACTATATCTTTGCTGTAGTTTGCATATTCTCTAATGTTGTAGTCTTCCACACCTGCAGTAAATCTATTGATACCCCTAGCAGAGTTGTTTTTTTCCAGCATGTTTGAACTTTGGACCCATTTCTGCCTTTCGCTTACAATCCTTTTGATTGTGACTGTAGATTTGTAAAACATGGAAGCTTCTAGGCTGTTAGTTGATGTTTTCTATCTCCTTTCATCCCGAAACTGATGGACAGAGTGAGGTAGTCAAGAGGACTTTGGTTCATCCTCTTCACATTTACCACCAATAGAACAAAGACTGGGATATTTACGTGCACATTCAGCTAGAGGGTATTCTCCATTCGAGGTCTGTTATGTGTTTGAGCCTCTTGCCCCTTATGAGCTTCTAGCTGCTCTCCCTGCTTCATCCACAGCCCACCAACGGAAAGAGAAAGATGAGGCTTCTTCCTTTTTGCATCTTGGCCAAAATTTTTAGTAGAGTCGATGGCATACTTTAGCAGACACAGGCCAAAGGTAAGGCACTACATGACAGACATCAAGTCCCTCCTGATTTTCAATTTCGTGACAGAGTTGGCCTCATTTGGACAATCACAGGTTGAAAAATCAGTAGCATCACAAACTCAAGCCAATTTGGTATGTGCCATATACCATGACACAGTAGGGAGGTCACAATGCCTTCGAATTGGATTTTCCACCTCAGCTAATCTATTATGTAGTGAATGTCAGTCATCTCAAGCTGAATGAGAGCTTCCACACTTGTAGGAAGCAGTCCCAGTCAGACATTCTGAGGCAGCCATCTGTGATAGTTGGCCGCTTCCTGAAGATACATCCTTGATGTCTGAGAAGATCTAGTATTCAAAGTCGAATCACTGCTGATGTGGTTGGGCGCAAGGGTACTTGGCCCACCCAAACGAAGTGGCTGTCCTAGCCAGCATTTGAGAACAGTTTCCCCTTCTCCAGCAGAAATTGGAGACTTCCACGAAGCCTCAACCTTTGATGTGAGGAGAGATTGTTCATTTCGCTCCAGGGCTACTTCCAGGATTGTGCAGGCATGCCTCCTCAGCCCTGGGCACATTCTGGAGGACTCATCAGGGCTTACATTGGTCCTTTAACAGTGATAGACAGAGACAGGTATACCTCTTCTCCCTCTTCCACCTCTACTTCTACTTTTATTTCCAGTGATGGTGCTGATGTTGAGCTAGTGCCCCGCTGCTCTATCTTTTATTGGCATCTCTGTCTTTCCCCCTTTGCTATCTTTTTAGCATCTAGGAGTGTTATAGAGACTTGCATAATCTATTGACATCTGGTTATACTCTCTAGTCCTGTTGACCTATTTCTTGGTCATTTATTGGACATTAATAAAAAAATCTTATCTTATGTATCTAAGCAGGGAGGAAATGACGAGACTTAGCTGAGTGGATGTTGTCCAAGTATGTATTTAATTTGTACTTTATCTTTATTGTATTTTCATCATTTGTATTTTGTCTTTGTAGGTGACTCGGTAAAAAATGGTTGCTCACCTAACCTTTGTATTTTATTTTTGTACACCTAGGAGACTTGTTCAAAGATGATCATTTTCTGTCAATTTTGTACTCCTATATATATATATATATATATATATATATATCTTATACAATCTAGAGTGTACATCATGTACAGTTGTGGCCATCTCCTTTCGAGAACTTGCAATCCTTTTTGTCTTTGTGAGTTTTGCATTGCTGTTAACTGTGCTTATATCGGCTGATTTGCAGTTTCACATGAATATATAGAGCATATCTTGAAAGGGACTAACTGGTGTGTAAACTTGAAAGGACTCAAAAGGAGGCCGTTGCTAGGCATTTAATTTTTGAGTTTGTATCTTAACTTCCAAATGTTTTGTGTTCACATCTACCTGATGCTTGGCTTTATCACGATTATTATCTTTAAGTGTTGTATTTGGTTTTTCTATGACTGAGTGATCTGAGTTATATCTTCTTAGGATGGTACCGGGAACTGTTTTTGACTATTTTCTGTTGCTCTAGAAATATTCAAGTATGCCACAGATTTCACCTATGATTTCTATTTATCTGATGTTGGATGAAAATTTGATTTAGCCCCATTTTGTTAGGTTTTGGTGACACCAATCACCTATGTTTGCTGACTGGTAGTTGTCAGTTAAGAATGGGATAGAGATTAGGTGGTCAGCAACATCCTAGTAATTGTTGAATGGTTTATTCATATTGTGTAGTGAATTGAGGGCATACCAACTATGATAGCAGGTTTTTTTAATTGTGTGTCATCAAATTTGTACTTAATTGTAATAGGCTTAATGCTTCAATTTGTTTTGTCAGATGATGGTTTGCCACTGCAAACCTCCCAAAGATGGTAGTTTGGGTTGTGGAGATGAATGCCTGAACCGAATGCTTAACATTGAATGTGTGCAAGGTACATGTCCATGTGGAGACCTCTGTTCAAACCAACAGGTAGTCTGTTGCTTTCCTTCTTATATTTTGATGAATGATGTCTTGTCTAGTGATGGATATAATTTTCTTTTTGGCTAAATTTTAATGCAGTTTCAGAAACAAGAGTATGCCAAAATTCGGTGTTTCCGACGTGGTACAAATTGTTTTGGATTACAAGCACTTGAGGATGTTGCAAAAGGAATGTTTCTTATTGAATATGTTGGAGAGGTTGGTATTGCCATGAAAGATGTGTACTTCTAGTCACTCTTCAACAAATTCATCATTCTTCATTTTTTAAATAGAACGGCGTTGACTGGATTAGATTAATGGATGGTTATACTGATGTTAATTTTCTCAGAGGTGACCACCTAGTAGTCTTATTTTTGGTTCTAATCGATCACAATTTTTATTTTGCCTAAAGTAGGTGCTAGACATACAGGCATATGAAGCTCGCCGAAAGGAATATGCTTCCAGAAGTCAAATGCATGCCTATTTCATGACATTAAATAGAATCGAGGTTTGCTCCTTGCTATTGGTTGAATGGACATTTCTTCACAGAGAAGTTCTCTCATTATTGATTTTCATAGGTGTTCTACTACTTGGGAAGTTCTAATTTTGAATCTGATCAGGGTTCAAATCAATGTGCATGGCATTCATTCCTACTTGAGATACACATGTAATTTAAGTTTGTAATGTTTAAGATGGAAACAGTCCTCCTCCAAAATATTGGTAGAAATGAAATGTGATAAATTGACATTACTATTAAATTTTGATGCTTACGAGGGACCAAAAGTGGTCAATGGGACTTTAGTAAACATGCTTAAAAAATTGTTTACTTACATGAACATTTTTTTTGTTCTTTTAATCTTCAAGGCAGACTAGTTGAATCCTGTCTATGTAAAGTAAAATTCCCTATCAAGAGATTTTGAGTTCTTCAAATTCGTTCAGTGTATCTCATACCCAAGTTAAATGACATATTAATCCTCACAGTAAGGTCAGGCAGACCCTATTAACAGGGACTCTTTTTGGTCTTTGTAGGTTTAAAATCAGTCATCAGAGTTTTGGTACATAATTTTGAAAATAGTCTCATTAGTCTGCTATAATTTCTATGTGATATCTTGCATTGGTATCACTCACCCCTTCCTGAAATGGTTAGAACATTTTAGCCCTTTCTATGTCTAGGTTGCAAAGGGACATTTAGTTCATGTTCAGATGACATAAAAAAGGATAACAATCTTAATCCTGGATCTATTTAGTAGGTTTGATTTCATTTTGTGGCCTGAAAGACAAGCTCAGTCTTTTAATTTTCTGTGGACTGCATAAAGCTAATAACTATTTTACGTGCCATCTTATTTATGATACACTGTTTATTCTGTGGCTGGACAAGGTTTTTCTTGTTTTAATTGAGCTAAGTATTGGTTTAGTCTGAACTTGTTAATTTTGGATTCAGACACTGGGCAATTTCTGGTTTTTAATTTGCAAGCTTTATGCATCATCTGTGAGCTTAGGCAGGGTGAAAAAGTGGTTATAAGTTCTTTGTTTTGGTAGTTTTTTCTCATCTCTTCTTACAGAGTACCTTTTACACTTATTTTGAATATCTTGGAGGGATCTATATGTTACGTTTTAAAATCCTGTATGAGTAAAGAATTGTTGTTATCCATTAGATTTGTTGGGATAGTCTATGTATTTGCACCAAGAGAAGCAAGGTGTTCTACAGCCTGGGCGGGGAGAGATGTTTGTTACGTCGTGCATTTCTTTGTGTAATGCTGCTATGCACATAAGAAAAACCCGAGCACACATGCACACACTAGCATAAATTCATCTTAACCCTGCATCTGAGTTATTTGGATCCTTCTTGGTGCTTGATAGATCCTGGGTTTACGATGGATCTATACTAGTCTTAATACATTTGTCTTTTAGTCCTAGTTCTCACCAATGTTTTGTTTTTTAGTTTAATATTGATTTTTATGCCATATTTATTCAAGGGTTAGAAATCTTTGCAGGTAATTGATGCTTGTGTGAAGGGCAATTTGGGGTGCTTCATTAATCACAGTTGTGATCCTAACTGCCAAACAGAAAAGGTAAAGATTAATTCTTATTTTACCTGGTTTGGAACTTATATATTGGCAGGATATAGAAAGCTAGAAAAGATTGATGGATCTTTTGGAAGTGCCCTCAACAAAGAAAGCTCTTTGGTGTTCTCACATGGCAGCATCGTTTATGAATTTGGCTAACAAGCTAACCAAAAACTTTCTGCTTTAGTTCTATTCATTTAAATCTATATGCGATTCTGTGTAGTTATGTTCCTGTAAATTTTATTTAGTGGCTGTAGATGTTTATGTTTCTAGTGGCCAGAGTCCGCCAGACAAAGTAGTGTTACTGAGTTAACTGCACTGGAAACTTTGAAGACCCAGGTAGCACTCATTTATGTTCTTTGTGAATACTAGTTTTTGATCTTGTAGAGATTATCCTTTCTCAAATGGATTATTAGATCTAAATTGAGCCCATTGTAAAGAGCTATTCTTAAGATAACTTCCCCAATTTAAAAGGCATCCAATATGCAAACAGTTTTAACTTCTATTTTTTTTGTTCTTTAGTTTTAGGTGTTTTGTGTGATGTCTTTTGTTATTTTGGAGTCTGGACCACCTTGGTGGTCCCCCATAACTATCAAATCCCTGATAGTCCCGTCACTCTCTTTTTCCCACATACATGCACGCTAGGGGAACTGCATTTGCAAACACAAGGGTGCATGTGCAAGTGAGCACATATTTGTGCATGCACCCACTTATTAAGAGCCACCTGCACTTGACCTAACCGCTCAAAACCAGGGTTTGATTTGGTATATAGATAAATTGATAGATAGATAATATGATTCCTGAACAATAAAGAACCTAGAAAGCCCTAAATATTATTTTTAGATTAATTGCTTTGAACATGTTATAAATTAAGTCATATGACACTGGGACACAGGACATACGGATACACATGTCCACCATGGGACATGCTGACCCTCAAAATGTGACTCATGGGACAGGTTTATATATATATATAATATTGACATAAAGATTCAAAGTTTTTTAGAAAATTTACAAAATATTAATACAGCTAGTTGCTACATCAAACACACAAGAAACTAGAATATTGACGAATCAATAGACATAAAATAGAGTTCTAGAAGGTAGAATTTAGAACCATAAATTCCAGTTTTTTCATTGATTCATTCGATGTTATTAAAATCAAAATGTATTACACAGATACTGATACTATAGGTGGGAATGCCACTGCAAATACAAAATAGGGTAGATACTAGATATGACGGATATTTTCTTTCTTGAGCTTGCTGTATTTCTATAGCAGGGTTTTTTGCAGCACTGGCATCTCCACTTGCAGCAGATGGAGCAGTAACAACAATAGATGGACTGGGAGGAGGGGGGAACACCAAGACTGACATTCTTCCATTTTTGACCTTTACCAGCAGCCCTTGATGATTAAGCTATGATTTCTGTGGTATGAATAAAGAAGAATGTTGCTGTTGGTGAAATGATAATTCTAGGAAGTTAGAATGCCTTCAAATCTCTTGGACTTCCTTCGACTTTGGTTTTCCTCCTTCACCTACAGAATGTTAGAGTGTTTTCTAGTGGTTGAAATTGTAAAAAAAGAGGGGAAAATTACTTTTTCTATCTTTCTTTTGGCCCCGTGTGTGTCTGACATGTGGGATATGGACACGTAGGCCTTAGGGAATGTGTCTTGCTTCTTAGGATATAAATTGGTCTCCAAACATACAATGTTTTGTTTTTTTCCAAGGAAAACCCTTGTGGGGAAACCCCTGGGCACTTCCTCACATTTCACAGACGGAACCTAGTATAAACTCGTTGGTGTTGATTAGGGCCCTTGACTTGACAGGGGCATCGAGTGAGGCACACTATAGAGCCAACCAACCTGGGGGATCAACTGTAAGGCCTTCTGCATGAAGCTCAAACCAGTCAATCATTCAAGCTAACCCACCGGGCCAATAATATGGATGGATGGATGGATGGATGGATACAATGCAACCTACTAAGGCTAAGTGGAGAAATCGATCATACATTGTATTGGACACCTTATCTAAGGGGATGGAATATAGTGATTAATAAGCCTCCCATGCAACTAAAGCTCACATGGTCAGTGCCACTTGATGTTCGTTGCCTTTCATCTTGCAACTAAAATGTGTATGATCCTAGCTCAAGAATCAATGGCTCCACCAACTTTCCATTAGTTATAATTTATTTAATATAAATGACTAAGGGATATTGTGGATTGTTGACCCCCATAGTTATCTTAAATACAAATTTCTCGTTGGTTTCATGTCATTAAGAATTTGTGAGCTTTTTGCACATACCATGCACCTTTTAAGAGTTTTTATGGGTTTGAAATGCACCCTATTGGGGCTGAAACATAGTGTTGCATTCTAGTGATGCATTTCCAAATCTTGAAATATCCTTGAAACATTTTAGGATGTTTTTGACCATTTTAAAACGCATTTCGACTTGTAAATGTGAGGGGGGGACATTTCTTTCAAAGATCCAATGCATGTGGTATCTCCAAGCGTGATAATTTTTTTATTGATGTGAGTTCCCTCACCATCAACATGGATGGATTTACATTTTATGAAGATGAGAATTTATGTTGATGGACACACTTCTTGTTATGTTGCAATCTAAAGTATTTATTTTGCTACACTTCACAAGATAACGAGGTGTTATATATTAAATATTTCTTTTGAAGTGCAACACTTAGTGAATGTTTGATGCTTATAAAGATTAGAATGAGTAAAAGGTAGTTATTCATTGTTTGGTTTCATAGTTTATTGGTATTTGTATGAAGGGAAATTTATTGTCTTTGAAATAAGTTCATACATGGGATGATTGGTCTACAAGGAGTTCCACTCTCATAATCGGAGGAAGGATTTCCATATCCCATTGGAACCCTTAGGTTTGGTCTATATTGTTGTTCTCACTTGTTATCAAAACAATGTCAACACAGTTCCGAGGTATTTTTTCCTTTTTGATAAATGCCCTTGGGTGCTACCAAACATCTTTCAAATATCTGGGAGCCGACCAGGTTGACGAAAATATCCAACATAAGTTAATAAACCTTTGTTGTGGGCACTGTGGATAAGTGTTGACTGTGCTTTGATGTTGGACTAGTGTGTGCCTCAAAAAAATCATGAGATCCACGTTTAATTGTCTGTACCACAAATCATTTGTATGCCCAACAATATTAGTTGTGAGCTTACCAAGGGCATTACTCAATTATTCAATGTAGACGACAAATAACGTAAGATACAAGTATTCAGTTCCATGCAGAAGTGTGGACTATAATGAATTGATGCATCTCGTACTAAGTTGCAGGAAACATGGCCTAAGGATTTGTACCACGTACGATAATGGCCTAAAATGTGGAAACACGTTGGGTACAACCATGAAATGTGTGGTATTACCCAACGCTATTGGGAGCGGGGAGCGCAATTCTCAAAAAATTTCGGTAGCAGGTGCATTTTTTTATCCAGAATGTCAAATCAATTGCAAAAAACATGAAAATATAGACTTTAGATCATTTAACTATTGGATTAGTGATGATCATTGAAGCATCAACCATTTAGTACACATATAACATCAATCATAAAAAATTGTTATCAATAGATTTTAATAGACAACATCAACCGCAAAATGAAATAGACTCTATAGCATCATATTCATTACCAAGAAGTTGTAAGATTCAAATTTCAATCAATAGTTCAAACTTGAAAGGTAAATTGTCATATAATATTCATAACTTCATTGTTTACAAAATAAGCCATAATAAAGACAAAGTACTAAGTTGTAGAGACCAATGCTGTATATGTCGTGTCGGGGAAAGTGTCGACGAGGGTCCGAAATGTAACTTCTCGGCGATATCGGCGGAAAATGTCGCAAGACCTCAAAAAAATACAAAAACACTCATTTTTT
>ML784649.1:173753-183894 GCA_009831015.1 Picea engelmannii | reverse complement strand
CAGTCCACCCATCCATCCGACATCACGGTGCATCCGATGGTCTTCCATGTTTCCCTGAGCTGAGCTAATCTTTCTGTGCAGTCGACCTTTTCTCCTTGAAGGAGACGCCCTCTCAAATCCTGATAGGAAGGGCCCCTATACCCCGGGTCAACAATTGCAACAACTTCAAACATGGGATGGTAGAAGGGGTTATTGGCAATGTTAAAAGGTATATGACTCAAAAGAAAACATTTGGCCACAAGCTTGTCGGCCTCCTCCGTCTCTTTTTTTTTAATCAATGATCGAATAGGAGGTTGCCCCCCAGGTGTTGACCTCATCACAAAGTAAGATGAGGTTGATGAGGGGGCTGTAGAAGCTGAGGGCCCTGTGGTTGAGGAGTGGGATTGTGGTACTACTGGTCCCCCCTCAGAGGCACTTGTTCCACTGTATCTATTTGCAGTGGAACGTGCAAGTTTTTTTTTGCGAGCCTCGGTCACATCCCTCTTATTAGCCATATCAATGAGCGATTAGTTTGCAATATGCACAATTTCCGGGGTACTGTTTGGACAAGGATCCACATCAAACCCAGGGATTTTGGCAAGGTGGTATTTCAAGCAGCTAATTCCTGCAAAAATCTTTTTGCCGCAAAGATTGCATGTCAATACTTGTCAATTGGGAAGTTGCACTGGTTCACCAGACACCCACATTGGATCCAATGCCTTCGACATTTTGTTTAGATGAAAATATTAAACCTATGGCACAAAAAAAAACCAAAATTAACACACAATAATGCAAAGGTTAAATAATAAGAGATAGATGAATTAGAATGATTGAATCTTTCATTCAAAAGCAACAAGAAAAGGCACATTGCAAACCCTAGCCTAACTCTAAAAATTAAAAAAACAAAGTTCAAATATTCAAGTTCAAACTTGAAACAAATGAAAAAAAAACGTTTTTGATCATACCTGAAAATCTTGATCTCTTCGCTGGTGCTAATGGAAGCAAGATCCTTGGCTTTCTCCTCCTTGGATAAATGCATAATGACTTCCGTCACACCTCTCTAGCTCTCTCACACTTCACAAATGAAACAATGACAAAAAAAAAGGACCCGCGGCCTCTAAAACCCCACACACACTTTTTTTCCGCGGGTATTCTTAGTAGGGCGACACTTTGCAACGACCCGCGACACATTGGCAATTTCTCGTGACACAATGAAAGTGTCACGACACTTTCATTGTGTTGGATGTGTTGCAAAATTTTGTGATGAAAATTTCGGGAGGGTGAAAATGCCGCCGACATTTCCGAAATATCATAGATATATTCAACAGTGGTAGAGACTACTTCTAAACAGGAAAAAGAAAAAGAGATCTAATATACAGTAGTAAGTAGTAAGTACTATGCATTAAGATTTCCTCTTGCCATGAGAAACTTCTAGTTTCTTTTCTCATGATCTTTGAAGAAGAGTAGTAGTAGGTGGAAATTTTCGTGGAACACGACCAACAGCTGAATGGCCCCCATGTGACAATGGATGATGTGAAGATAAAGGGAAAAATGATGCATCTAGAGACCTGTCAGTGAATGGAGGTGGCATGTCTGCTCTAGGAATATGAACACCATCATGGTCAACCAAAATGTTTGCTTCCAAGTGCTCTAAAACCATGGCTCCGTCCTCCAAATTAGTCTCCTTTGGATTGTTTTCCCAAGTTGCATCTCTTTTAGTATTATCAAGCTCTGCCGCATCACAATAATGTGACAACAACCTCAAGTTGTAATGCACATAAACCAAGCTTTTTGCTCGGTTTGCATTCAAGCTGTGTCTCTTTACACTGTGGATGAAGCTATAGGTGCTCCAACACCTCTCTGTAAAAGAGGTGTTAACAACTTGAGAAAGCACCTTCACCCCTAATTTATGCAAATATGTGGTAGAGGAGCCATACATGTTCCACCATTCATTAGAACTCATTCCACCATTCAATATAACTCAACCTAGCTTGATCTTTGGTTGCATGCAAGTTACCAAAGACTCAATGCTCACTGATGTACTTGGTCAATTCGCTTTGTACTTGGGCACAATCCTCTTCCTCAGGTACCAGCTTGTCTAATGCAATTATATATCCATTTTGCACCTTTGGATCTATGTGTGGTTTTCTCGTAACCCCACCCCTAGGTGTTGGTTGGGCCAACCAAGACGGAGAATAATAATAATAATCTATTTTTAAGGTCACGACCAAGCCAACGCACCAAATTGGTGTATGAGACCCCCTTGTTTGTGGGACAAGCGACCCACCTCCACCCAACGATTTGACTGGTAAAGTCTACGAAGGTATACATACCCTACCCCCCTCTGGATTTGAACCTGTGACCTCTTAAGAATAACCACATGTTCTTAACCATTAGGCCCACTCAGGCTGTATATTTTGGGCTAAGGACATATGCTAGGGCATGGAGTGGAACATTCAGATTATACCACCTTTTTACCACATGTTTATGGATATGATCATACAAGATCGCATCTCTTAGTTGAATAATATCTTTGATTTGGCTTAGCATGTTGTCCATCTACTCATCCACCTCCCTAATCACCGACTTATCTGTATATGCAAACCAAATCATATTGTATATGGGTTTGGTGAAGCGTAGAATTTACCAAACCTGTTGCCAAAACTGACCATCAAGAACCGTGTCCTCCACCTCCTGAAAGTCAATTCTGTCAGATGCGAATGTAGCCCTATCTTTTAGATCCTTCCATGAATCACTCGAGACCATACTCGCCAATGGCTCTCTTACCTTCAAAAGACGCTTGAAGGTGAGATAATAGCTAGCAATTTTGGTCTTTGCAATCATTAGTAACTACAACTTGGAGTGATTACGGAAAATGAAGTGGGTCATGGTATGGTTGGTAATAAATCTTATCATCTTCTTCCCTCTATTGTACAAAGCACCAACGCATCTATAATCATGGTCCTTCATTTTAATGATATCGTGCATCAAAAGGTTCATTTTGTGAACCAAACACCCTGACCAAAATATATTGGGGTACCTATCCTTAATGATTGCTCCTGTTGCCTTACAATTAGCAGCGTTATTAGTGATGACTTGAATGACATCGCAGGGTCCAATCTCTTGAATGGTTTTAATCAAGGCTTTCGCAATATTAATACCGGTCTTGTAGCAATCTGAGTAGTCATGGGTTGAAAGGAAGACTACACCACTAACACAGACACCAAGAATATTTATCAATGGCCTGCCTTTAACATTTGTCCAACCATCATATAAAATTGATATCCCTTGTTGGTTCCAAGCATTTGTAATTTTTTCTAGAGCACCATGGATTTTGGCCTAAGTTGCAGGAAACACATGACCCTCACCTGTTTCCCTCGCCGAAATGCAGGTACATGTACGTTACGGTCGGGAACGCTGTCGACCGTACCGTACAACGTCTTGATTTGGAAACGTTGTATGGTACGGCTGGCAGTGTTTCCCGGCCGTACCGGCCCGTACGATCGACATTTCAATTGTTCTAAGGCTCTATAGAGGCCAAATAAATAGGGGGCCGTGGGGCCCCAAACAGTCATTTATAATTTTTTTTTGCCTTTTGTATTTTCTCCAATGAGAATAAAATTGATTTTGCCTAAAACTGAATATAAAATTGATTTTTCTCAAATATATATATATATATTTTATTTATTTATTTTTATATGGCGTTTCCCTCGACGTTTCCATTTTTTGAGGGCTTGTTTCGTACGATCCCGATTTCGGAAACATAGAAATGTTTCCTTGTTTCGTGCAACTTAGATTTTGGCTGTTTCCCTGTCAAGTCCCAAGGTTCTAGCTTTGTCATACCCGAGGCTCTTGTATCCTTTAGTGGCACCATTGATGGCTTGTACCATTTCATGCCAATAGGCTGAGCGAAGAACATTGAATGGTATACTACATGCATAGAGAAACCTAAATTTTTTAGCATCCACATCTTCTCTACAACCTTGGTCAAGGAAATCTAATAGTGTTCTACACCTTGAAGACGAAGGTGAGAATCCACTAGCTTGGGGCGATGCGGATTGACCAATGAACATTTTTTGTGAACTCTCATGTTCAACCCTTGGTATTTTGGATTTGTTTTGTGCTTCCTCCTCTTCGCTTTGGTATTTGAGTCTGTCTTTGGGTGTCACTTCCACACAGGTTTTGACTCCTATAGTCTTACCTTCATCCCAGTGCATAAGCCCACATAGATGCTTTCTCACACGGGTAGAGGAACCTGTGTATGTTTTATGACAATGGTGGCATGTAGGTTTTGTGGTTCCACCCCTTTTCCCTCCCCCAAGCCTTGTGACATACTTCCATAAAGATGTTAAAATCTCTTTGCGTTTTTGTGTGTCATCACTATCATTTTCATTTTTATCATCCCCTTCTATTTCATCCTCCTCTCCATGGTATGTGTTGTCCACTTCTATTTCTTCATCACTATCACGGGTATTTTGACGTCCTTTGTCTCCCAACACCACCATCATAATAAAAAATGGAACCAAAATGACATACTTATACCCATCATGATTGTTGAACCTTGATAATAACTTGCTACCTGCAGTAGAATGATGGAGGAGAGATGGGAAAGAGTAGGAGAAGAAAACATTCAAATATTCAAGATAGCATAATATATTAGTTTACAACACATGGATTTAAGAAAAAAACAAGAAGCTTAAGAGCCTACCTCTTTAGCTCTCCAATGGTGGTTGAATATGACTATGACAGCTTTCAATCTCCTTTACAAGCTCTCACAAATGGCATCCTTCAATCTCCCTATGGGAGTCTTCAATATTCCTTCCAAGCTCTCTAATCTTCCTTCAATCTCCCTATAACAGCCTTCAATCTCCTCAAGAACAAGCAGGAAGCCCACCTCAAAACTGTGATGTCCCTTTCCAAGTGATCACTCCAGATGGATGATGTCATAGCCTTATAGACTCCTGTAGGCTATAGACAACAAAGAAAAAGGGGTCAAGGTGGTTATTTGATGTGACTTTGGACTAAAATGTTATATTTCTAAATGTTAATATTGTTAGTTAAAAGGGTCACAAAAAGGTAAAAGGGTCAAGGAAGGGTGAACGAAGAGTTATAAGAGGAGGAGGGCGCATTCCTTGGCCATTATGCATTGTTATTTTCTAAAAAAACGAATTGGAGAGAGCTCTTGTAACTTTGGCTCTTGGGACGAAAAACCCTAGAGAAGAAGATTGGGTTCGGTGGTGAAACTATCCACCCTAGTTGATTGTAGAAGAAAGATCATATAGAGCTTTCATTGTGGCCGAGATCTCATTATTTAGCAGCTGATTTTTCCTGTGGAGAAGTCGTTTTTGCTTGAAGAGGGCCGTATTTGCCATAGAGGTCCGGGTTTTCACTAGTGGGACGAATTTCCTTGGTTGGGGTCAAGTTTTTCCTTTGCTGGGCCGAATTTATCACTGTTGGGGCCGATTCTCCTTGCTGGGTGAGATAGATCTCTTTGCTGGGCTGATTTATTGCTGTTGGAGCTGCCTCTTCCTTGCTGGGACAAGTTGCATCTAAGCTAGGTCGAATATGTGAGGGGGTAGATTTCTTACCTAGGGAGCTGAGTATTATATGGCAGCCGAATTCTGGGTGGCAGAAATCAAATTTGCAGCAGTTAGTGGAGGGTTTCTTTGCTGTTACAGCCTCAACATCATCTTTATCTTCTAGCCTGTGTGTACCATCCAAATGCCAATGCTTCCAAGGCAAATTTGTGAGTTATTTGTGGTTGTAACAGTTCTGATTTAGAGGTTAAATAAATATCAGATTGGCTCTTATCTCTTGCTGTTGGTTAAGTTCGTATTATTCATAGTTATTGCTGTTCTATATTTTGTGTGGTTAAATATGTTTCCAAGGCTGCAAACTGTTTGCTAAAACTACACCAGAAAACACACATTAACACCACAACAGCGAAGTGTTTGACGAAACTCATCACTCAGAAATAAACATATATTGATACAACAGTAAGGAAAAATTGTGACAGCGGCGGGTAGGTTCATTACAAAAACCCTTGTAGCAAAGATGAGTGAAATGAGAAATAGAATGAGAGAAAAATGGAGTGAGTGTTTTTATCCTAAGAAACTCTAGCCATACCTTTCGAACTTTTTTAGAACCTTGTCTTGGTTCCCAAACACCCAGGGAGGGGGAAAAATCCGTCCAAGAACCCCTCATGTGCGTGGGAGCGATAGGGAATGCTCAGGGAGGGTTTTTTCCCTCACGGGAGCGTTTAGGGAGCACCCTGTGAGTGATGCTCCCTGAATCCTCCCTGAGCGCTTCGTGAATGGGCAGGGAGCGTTACTTTGAGTACAGGAGCTGCTCCTTAAAAACGCCCTCTTCTGGGAGCGCGATTCGTGGGGGGGGGGAACGTGTAAGGGATTGACAGCTTGTGTTTTCGGGCTTTACCACGATTCCTACAACAGGTTTTTCTTCCAAATTGGGTGATTTTGATTGTGTTTGACCAAAAACGTTGGTAATTACTGGTGATTTTTAAATTGGGTGATTTTCATTGGGTTGACTAAAATGTGGGTTGATTTCCTCTTCTATCCATTTACTTAAATTTTTAACATTACCATTAATTGTTCCAGGGTGTTTGAGAGTGTTTCCATCTTGGTCAAATTTCATATGGAGAAGGTAGAATTTCATATCTCATTCTGAATTCAACAGATTGATCAATTTTCAAGATTTTAGGATTGTAGTGTTTCCACTGGATTCTATCATGTATGAGGGTATGGGATTGGCATTAATCAAGAGCACCAAGCCCTCTATGTACTCCGATGTTGTTGATGATGATGTTTATTTTAGTCCTTTGTCATGGTCCTAGCAAATATGTACCTTTCACTCAAGCCAAAATCATTGATTAGGCATGTTAAACTTTTTCTAACATATTTTAAGGCTTGAATTAGGTAGTTTCATCAAAACTACGTAGTGTTGATTGATGTGCCTAGAGGATCGAGTTAGAGGCAAAGTCTAGACGAGGAGGCATAGGGTGATGAGGATCCCAACATAAGCGATGGTGGAACATTTCTTGTCATTTATGTTTGTCATTTAAATGTTGTTGCTCATTTATTCATAACTTGTTCTTTCAAAGTTTCAATATAATGTGCTATTTATAAAATAGCACATTATTATATATATTTGTAATATTGCATTTCCCCATTCCAAATTTTTGGGGGTCATGTTTCCAGCTTGTACCCATTTCCTTTCATTGTGCAGCTTAGGTCTCATATATATGCATGTATTATTTATTTACGTATAAGTTGATGAGAAGAGAATGATGCATGTAATAAAAAACAAAAAAATGATTGAGTCTCATATATATAAGTTCCTAAAAACTTAATATGAATTGTTAGAAGTTATATATACATTAGATAACTTAATAAAATTATATACTTGTCATTATATTATATTATATAGATTATAGTAGAAAGTTCAAAGTTTTAAGATATATATTTTAATCCCAATTTGATTTCAAAAGTTAGGTTACCATTTGAAACGATAGTAAATGCCTCATTACTTAGTGAAAGAAAGCATGCCACAAATGGTAACAAATTTTGTTTTTGATCCTTCAAATATTGAAAGTATTTGTGATGAACACTGTAAAGTAACTTCAAAGATGGTAGAGTTCCTTGAGAGCCAAAGTCCTTAGGAAACAATAGAAGGTAAAGCCCTAAGTGGCTTCAAATCACTTTTCTCTATCTAGTTGTTAAGACATTCTTGCACTGTATCGCCTTGCCAAACATCTCTCCTTTTCCTACTATACCTTCTACCTTTGTCCATTCTATTTTTGTATAGGTGCATTTTACCAATAGGTGATGTAGTATTTCATTTTGTTGTTTACATAGAGCACACCATCCTTAGCCTTGTTTGTTTCTTTTTGGTAAAACCTCCCAAATCGATATCTTGCTCCTCAAGGAAAACCACATTTATACCCTTGTTTCTATTGGGGCTTTGTTTTTCCAGAGTATTTTCCACCACCAGTTGGGGTCACCTCGATGATTTGATGTGAACGTAGCTTTATAACCCAATTTTGTAGTATATTTCCTTAGTGGTGGGTTTTTAGTCCTTACCAATTTGTCATCCCCCTCTCGTATTGTTACATGGCTTTGTATTAAGCTTGCCACATATGTCTTCCATTATTCATCTTTTCCCCCTTCCAGGTCCTACAATACAACTGATTTCCATTCTTGTTGCCATAGGTTTGTTGTTAATGGATCTGTTGATTAAGATAATGAAAAGATACTTGTATCTTATTGTGCATTAATCAAATCTTGAGTGAGTCTGAAGACTATCCAACTTCATATCCATGGATTAGACCCACTCTAATGCTTTCGCCATCCCCAACCTTCAATGCTAACCAATTCCCCGCCAATGGGAAGGAAAAAACTAGGGCTTTCCACACTATAGACATGTTCTTTATTTCTTTGATTTCACTCCTTACCCATTCAACATAGGGAGTTGTTCTATATAGTTTTGCATAATGATTTGCTTTCACAATCCCTCTTGTGATATTAATCTCCATAAACATCTTGTTGCTAATGGTTTGGTAAAGAAATGGATTTTTTAAGGCCCCAACCCCCTTCCTCTTTTTGTTTTGTAATGTATTTTCATTTTACTAGTAGATTGGTTTTGCTTCTAATACATCTTTTACTAATGTGAGCCTCTCACCAATGGAAGGCCTTCTGTTGCACAAAAAGTTCTTGTGCTTGTCTATCTTTTCAATTAGCTAGTTCTAGTCCTTAATCCCATAACCATTTTGCTTCTGGATAAACCCTAAATACATTATCCTAGACTGCAGAACATTCCTTTTGGATTGGAAAGCCTTATAAAAGCAATCTCTTTTGAGTCTTCTCAGTATTGTTGAATGATATAGAGGACTTATGCACATTTATCTCCAACCCATAGCTATACTATAAATGTCTAAGATTTGTTTTACCTTGGTCGCATCCCTAAGTGTTCCACTACAGAATAAAAGTATGTCATCCACAAACAATGTACGAGTCAAATGAATAGTCTTTCCTACTTTAATCCCTTTTATAGTTTGTGTACTTTTTGGTTCTATGACAACCTAGCTTAAACCCTTTGCTATTAGTAGAATAGTAATGGTGAGAAGGGCTAGCCTTGCCTCAACGATCTTGTAGGGTTGAAGAATTTTGAAGTTAAACCATTTATTAATATTGCAAAAGAGACAAACTTTAAACAACCAATGATCTAGTTTTCTACCTGTGGTCTAAATCCTATGTGTAGTGACATTAATCTTAGGTAGAGCTAATATTCTCTGTCATATGCCTTTGAGAGATTGAGTTTTACTATCAGGCAGAACTCAAACATTCTAAGGACCTAGTCATAGTAGCATGGAAAGAGGGAAAGTGAGCAGTCATTCGTGATCACAAAGCAATCCTCTGGGACTCGACCCCTGGTCCAAATTACGCTCTCACCCAGATAGGGGACATTTCTGGGGGAGCATGCCCACCATCTCCATTAGTTTCTAGAATTGCGATGGTGCATTTGGGTCTTCATCGGGCACACTTCACGATGCGATTGAATGCTGTGACATCCTTTTCCTCACAAAGATTTATGCAAGTCCCATGTGGACACCACCCCAGATCCATGGGTACCACTGGGTATGGTCATGTCGACATGAGACTAGGTTCGACAGTGTCAGAGGATTCGGGGGTGTCTCTTGTCTCAGATGGGACTCCCTCCAGAGCCGGGCTATTATGGTGACATCAGACGAGCATGCCGGGTTTCTGTGGGCCCGGGTTCATCGGTATAGCACATACTTTGGGACAGGTATATTGCAGTTTTCTATTCCCCCCCAACCTCATCACACTTTTCACGACATAGTGAGTTCGATGGAGGCCCTTTCCCTTTCCTCTATCTTTACACGGATATCTCCTACTATTCCACTTTTGGGGAGGTTATTGTTCTAGATGACTTCAATGCCCGTACCAAAGACATATAGGTATCCCTTCATGACAGAGCTGAGGGCGCACTGCGTCTCCAATAGATAGAGCCAAGATCTGTAGTTCTTCATATGAACTCAACTAACAGGACTAGGCCCCTCACAGGTTATGGGAGACACCTTTTACAACTAGGTGAATCCCATGATTCATTGATTCTAAACATGCTT
>ML784649.1:162299-173547 GCA_009831015.1 Picea engelmannii | reverse complement strand
TAACTCCCCCCCTGCACCACCTTCCTTTTTGATATAGTTTATGTCGACCCCTACACCACCTGCCTTAAGGAGTTGCTCCCCCCCATTTCCCACTTCAGATCATTGGACATGACCACAACCAAATATGAGATACTCTCCAAGGTTCTCGAGGCAACAACTCTTGATTCCTATCCCCACTCTACTTGTCAACACACCCATAATCCTACCCTTGACTCCTGCCCCATGAATCATTGGTTCGACGATGAATGTAAAATTCTCCACAAACAACTCCGTTTCACCCTCACACATGACCCCTCATCCTCTGTAAACCTACCGCCAACTCCTTCGTTGCAAAAGGTGAATGTTCCTCTCCTAGAGGAGACGTGAACTTTGCGCAACTTTCTGCCACTCCCCGAAAGCCTTCTGGCATACCCTTTTTCCTAGATATCGTGCCATCCCACCCGACCTAGACCCCCAAGCCATGTTTTCCCACACATCCTCTCTTTACGACATCCTTGGCCAACCTCCCACCCACATCCGTTCCCTCCCTTTTGCCATTTTTTCTCGGAGAGAGACATTAGGAGAGCAACCAGAGCTATGAGCACAAACAAAGCAACATATGAAGAAGGCCTCGAGGCCGAATTCCTTATGCATGGCATCCGTTCCCTTGACTGACATATTGTTGATTTATTTAACCATGCTATATGTTCAGGTTTCCTCCATTCCTGGACAAGACATATCATTCACCCTATTCACAAATCAGGGAATAACACTGGTTTGAACAATTACAGGACAATCATGGTGGGACATACATTCTCCAAACTTTATGACACAACTCTGCATCGACGACTTTCTGAAGATTTGGAGAGTCGACATCTCAGAGCTAGAGGACATGCTCAGATTACCAGATGACTGATCACATTTTTACACTTAGAGCCATTATTGAGGAGGCTCGTCATCGCTCTTCGAGGGTTTACTGCTGTTTTTTAGACTTCCAAAAAGCGTTTGACACAATGCCATAGGATGCTTTATTCTAGAGACTTTGCAACATCAACATATCTGAGACCCTCCTAGCAGCCATCATGAGATTGTTTGAGTCAGTTTTGGGATGTCTCAGGTTGGCTCACGACCTGTTCGATTTTATTCAGAGTACCATTGGGGTAAAACATGGATGTCCCCTCTTACAAACTCTCTTTCGAATCTACATTGATGAGTTAGAGTCTTTCCTCTATGACCACATCCAGGATGGCGATGCTTGTCCCCTTCATTATGTGTTGATCTCCCTGCTCCTTTTCGTTGATGGCCTGATCTCGTTGGCCTCTACTCGTGAGTGCCTACAGAGGCAGATTGATGCCCTAGCTAGTTTTTGTGACCTCCGGTAGCTGATGGTCAACCTGGGTAAAACCAAGGTCATGATCTTCAATGCATCCAAGCATACTCTCACAGATTTACATTTCTACTTCAAGGGGGAAGAGATTGAGATGAACACAACTTACACCTACTTGGGGGTCCAGTTCATGGGGCCTCGTTTTAGTATGCGGCAAGCCCTCTAGCCTCGACTTAACAAAGGATATGGGTTTCTAGCCCTCATCGAGAGGTAATGCTTCCAAGGTCAGTTTCAGGACATCTCATCCAAACTCTACCTCATGGAGGCGATTATCCGACCCACAATACTCTATGGCTCAGAGATCTAGGTATCGAGTTTGATACAAACATATTGGGCTCGATTGGAGAGAGTCCAGACCTTGCTCCTCAGGCACATCATCAGATGCAGATGTACAGTCCCACAATCCATTATACAGGCAGAGTTCAGTGTCCAATCATTCTGCCTCGAGGTTATTTTTTGCTTGATATCCTTCATTCATAAAGTCAGATCTTTCAAGGATTCTGTTAGCGAGAGAGAGCGGTATCCCTACCTTGCACTTTGCTCCTCAAAGGCCCTCGCCTCGGATCACTCCACAAGTTGCACACAAGGGTGGTTTTCAGAGGCCTCCCGGCTTTGTCCAGTCGATGACCATCTCCCAAGAGCACCTCCCCCTCTTCAAGTACTCCTTAGATGCTCCAACCCATCTCTTGTTGACTAGACAAATTGTGAACTGAGAAATCATAGAGGACATATACAAATTATATATTCAGGTTACATGGATCTCACTCCCGACGAGCCTAGGCCCGAAGATGTCATTCTACTTAGAGCACTTTCTGGAGCTATGAGATGGTATCATTGCCCCCCCCATACACGCATAGATATTGGATGCATTCACTCAGGATCCCCTTGGAACAACTCCGAGTTGGTTCTCATTGATTCTGAGTGGAGATGGATCACCATATCCCACGTTTTGATAGGTTCTGCTAGACGTGTCACCTGCAGGAGCTAGAGACAAAGTGGCAGCTCATTTTTCGGTGCCTTGTATACTATGAGATCGGAGGATATTACTACTGCCTCTACAGGGACTCGGGGAACTCCCTCTCTACTTTCTTCCGATATTAGGATCAAAGGTGCCTAGCTCTTTTCATCGGGGAGATTCTCAGTCACAGATCCCAGCTCTTGCACACTGCCCCCCACCTGGGACAAACTAGTAGGACCACTTCATACTTCCATGCCCTTCCACCAGATCGGAGCAACAAACAACAATCCAAGTTCCATAGTTCTTTAGACTTTAGAGTGGTGAGACCTCGGGCCCTTTCTCTCCCCTGGGAGATCCACTGATATGTTTGAGATCAGTTCGGAGGTGTAGGACCATACACTCGACCACACATCCTCATAGTGACAGAGGGTCCAACTCTAGATTGGTTCAGGGCAGAGCACCTCTCACTCATCGGACCGCCCTCCAGCCCTAACAGAGCCATCATAGATCTATTTAGAGCTTCTTTCCTTCGACCTCAGATGGTAGGAGAACTAAGCTTTCTCGCTTCGACATCCCCCCCTCCAAGGTCATACAGCTGGATCCCCCTATGGTAATCGAGGACTCCGACAGTGAGCCAACGTGACCCCCGTTGCTTCACCTTCAGATATTTCCCTCGGCTAGTATTGAGTTTTCCAACTCCTACCATGGACACTCTCACTTTGTTACATTGCACTTATGATACTACTATATACACTTGGTTGTATTTAGACCTATGGCTTATGCTTGTTGGATATTCCGCTACTTTAGGCTTCTTTCTTTATGTTATTCTCAACATTATCTAGGAGATGCGTTTGCACTCCCACATTGTACCCACACTTGTTGTAATTTTCAATCTCATTGACCTACTTTTGTGGTCATTCGTTGGACATTAATAAACTTATCTTATCTTATCTTATCATTGTTGGCAACTTCCTTTTAAGTGAACGAAAAATTTCTCGGGGCACCCTTTAGCCTCATGTATTTGTCTCCAATTGAGGAAAGCCAAATTGTTTTTGAGAGATTGTATTTGAGATTTTTTTCTTCACGTTGATCTCTAAAACCTTTGCAATTCTCTTGTAAAACAATTATATAAAGAGATAGGTAAACAATTCTTAAGGGATTGTCCTTCTCAGGTTAAAGTGCCAAGAAGGTGGAATTGAAATCTGTTGCTATTTTCCTTGATGTCCTCACCTCCTCCAAAACCCACAACAATTTTTTTTCAAACAATGCATAAAGATTATAAAGAATTCTATTGTCCATCTTTTGGGACCAAAACTCTTGTCATTTTGTAAAGATGACGATACTGCTTATATTTCCTCCTTTGTGTCTTCACCCATTAAACATTCATTTGCTTCATGGCTTAAAAAACTAGGGAAGAAGAAGGTAAGGTTAATTATCTTTGCTATATTATGTCTGCTACTTGTAGAATCCTTGAAAATGTGAAACTCCCATCTCGGCAATATCCTTTAATTTCCTTGTAGCACGACCATTCTCCTTTGGTATTTCCTATATCGTGTTGATATTCTTCCTATGATTTGCTTAATCATGGAAGAATTTTGTGTTTTCATCCCCCTTGTCCAACCAAATACCCTTGTTCTTCATGTTCCATTGAGCTTCATTTGTTTCCAATGATTCCCTTTTCGTTTTTTCCAATTTACTTAGCCTAGATATGGATTCCTCTGTAAGATTCTATCATCATATTGATTATAAAAATACGAAATTTCCTTTTCCACTTCAATTATGTGCTGATCTATATCCTTCTATTTTTTATGGGCCCAAGCATTTGTTGCCTACTTGACTATCTCTTAGATAGTTGCAAATGGGAAGGTCGTTGTATTCCTTTGTGACTCATCATAGAATTTCCATTCATTTTCTCTATTTATTTAAATTTTTCATCCTCTTGCCATGTCAGAATGAATTTGAAAGGACTAGAGGCTTTCTTTTTCCATTCTCAATTTGAAGTAATATTGGGAGATGATTAGATCCTCCACCTGATTTAACCCATGATCTCACTCTCTCCTCATTGGCCGTAGTTGTTTCTAATGCTAGAAACTTGTCCAACCTTTTTGAGACAATGTCTACGGCTGTATGATTACTCCTCCATGTTGGCACTAGTTTGATTGGTTCCACATTTACTAACATATCCCCCTCAATCTTGTGTGTGAAGTAACTTGCTAAGGAATCAACCCTTGTAGTCATTCCCCATATCTCAACCCTTTGGATAATAAAATTCAGATCACCTCCTAATATCAATATGTGCTCTTTCAATAAATACTTTGATAATATATCATTTAGAAGGGCACCCTCTCCTCATAAGATTGATAAATATTGATCACAGAGTAGGCCTTCCCTCTCTCCAAAGAGAATAGTTTAGCTTCTATCCTTGAAACAAAAAAAAGGAGTTTATGTGTCTGAAGGATCTCTTCTTCAATCCTAATATTAAATCCGTGGATCTATCTTTGGCATCTATATATAAGAACTCCTAGTTGTTGAAGATTTTGGAAAGGTCCCCAACTAATTTTTAGCCATCCCCCATTGTCTCTTGAATCAATAAAATGTTAGGTTTGTGAATAGTTGCAAGTTTGTACAAGGCAATGTTTTTGTGTGGACTAACCAATGCCCTTATGTTTAGGGATAGTGCCATCATTCTCTAAGGGCCTCGACAATGGTTCTTTGCTTCCCCCATATTAATCTCTCTCTTTACTTTTTCCTCTGCATGGCTAAGAAAAGACTTTCTTTGCAGGGTGTTGATATTCTCTAAGTTTCCTACATGTGAACTAAGACCACCTTCAAGTGCAGTCTTCTCCTTTTCTGCAATGCCTTGTCTAATCTTGAGATGATATCGATGTTTCCTAAGGCTTGAAGATTCCTCATCTAACACTGTATTAGAGGGATTGATGAGAAGGGCATCTTTATGGAGTTGTTCAATAGGGGTCTTGCCCTTGTGTTGGTGATATCTTTTAAATCCTCTAGTTTGTCAGGCTGAATAAATCCCTTTTCCTTGGCCAAGTTTTTCCTTCCTCCCTTGAGGTGGGATTTGGTTATTAAGGAGTGACTTTCCCCTAGGTTTGGCTATTGCTCTTGAGGAAACTTCAATGGATTACTTATTTCTAGAATATTATGAGGTATGGGAGAAAACTTAGACTTACATGGATAATGAGTTCTTTGCATGCAAGCTACATTTGCCTTCGTCTCTTCTTGGCCAAAACTCACTAGTGTAGGCACTGGTTTCATCAAAATATCCTGGAACCAAGAATTCATCATCACCTGTGAGTTTCTCTATTTGAGGAAATGTCTTGCCAGGCTTAATACCCCACTCTTTTTGACTTTCTTTGAACCCATTTCCACCTTTTCTATGAGGTGCTTATCCTATATGAGAATTTTTTGTGGATTTTTTTTAGATTCTAGAGCGATCATTGATGATGGATGCTTTTTCCTCCACACTCGTTTTGTGAATTTGTGGCCATAATCGTCAGCGACATGGCCATAAATATGGCATAGAGCGCAGTTGAAAGGAACCCTAATACAGTCTAATGATTGTGAGTATTCCCACAAAATCATTAGACTTACCTAGACCATGAGATCTTTGCATGTAGGCTACATTTGACTTCGTCTCTTCTTGCATTGAACTCACTAGTGTAGGCATTGGTTTTGTTGAAATATCTTGGAAGTGAGCCTTTGCCATCTCCTCCTCCGCATATGTTTCCTTCGTGAGTTTCTCTATTTAAGGAATTGTCTTACCAGATTCATTTCCTCGCCCTTTTAGTCCTACTTTTGAACCCCTTTCCTCCTCTTCTATTAGGTCCTTATTCTTATGAAGATTTTTTGTGCAATGTTTTTGGATTCTAGATTAATCATTAATGATGGAGGTTTTTTCCTCAACAACCCTTTAGTGAATTTTTGGGCACAATCCTTTGTCACATGCCATTAAATATAACACACATGCCATTAAATATGGCATAGAGCACGCTTGAAAGGAACCTTGATATAGTCTAATAATTGTGTATTCCTAGCATCCTATCTCTACGTCAATATGCTTTGGTAGCCCTACTTTCAAATCCAATATCCTAGCCATTGCCTTTGAAGTGCTTTGATTGAAACTATCATCCATTTCTATGAAGGTACCCAAACTATCCCGAATTTCCATTAATATTTTATATGACTAGAGTCCTAGAGGTAAACCCAATAGTCTTATCCATATTGCTTGATTCTTTCTAGTTTCTCTTCAAGGGTGAAGTAAGCAGAGAGCTTGTCCAAAGTAAGAAACAATTAGCCTTGTTCCAACAAAATCTAACAATCCCAAATGATATAAAGACCACAACATCGAGGGGCTAATTTCATGCAACTCTGGATGGCTACCCATTGTCACCTTAGTAGCTCTTCCTCACACTTTTCGTTTGTTTTTCTCCAACTCAAGGGGGGCTTCCCTAAAGATAGGATTGCTAAGGCTATGGAGTGGAGCCTCAAGGTGATTTTGTGAAGAGTTAGCCTAAGAAAAACAAACGGTTGTAGTGAAATGGAAAATGAATGGAAATGGGAATGAAAGGAAAGGAAGAAGAGGGAACAAGGAAATGGGGTGATATAAGACTAGTGCCTATGAATCTATGGGCTAATGGATTCATGAAATATTAGATGAATGAAGGAAGTAGTTTGTCACCATCAAGTACTTCAAGTACTTCTCAAGAAGAAAGAAGAGGCAAGACCATGTGGCGGGATGGATACAAGTTGATACCCACAAACATCACATACTTATTTTCTTTTTTATTCTTACTTTTTATATATCAAGAGTTTAAACTTGGATTTGCAAGGAAAATGTACAAGTCAACAATGCCAATGACAAGATGAAAGATACAACTAATTCTCCAATGTGTTGAACTTATTCATGCTACTCTAATGGTCTCAAGAGCTTATTCCTTTTACTCCTATTCTAAAATGCAAAATTACAGGAGCTAGGTGAAATCATAGAGCTAATGAAGCCAAGCTAGTGCTCCATCCATCACATAAAGTTTACCCTTGTGTTTGGTAATAAACTAAAACTGGGAGATATTCATCACCAAATAAAAATGAGTTAGAAACTACATAATATTGTGGTTGAAAATCATCATTAGATCATGTACAAGAGTGTCAAAAATATGCCATGGTTAGTATGTGCACTTTGGCAAGATTTCTCTATCCATTCTTGGATAGGGATGTGATATGACAATGATAACCCATCCTTGCTCCACACAAGGTCTCTATGGTGCACCAAATCCCTCTCAAAAGGCTGATCCACACACTCCAATAAATTGCCTCCTTGGTCCCCATGAACACCAACCACATCTTCACACGACCAAGGTTGAGGTGGCTTCAAAAAAAATCTTTAAACACATCTTGGCTGTCCTTCAACCAATATGTAGATGAAACATGAGATGAAAATTCAGATTTTGTAAAGAAAATTTGCTCCAAATTTAGGGCTTGTTGCCTCTCTATATGTGGCTTGAATTTTTCACAAGAAACCACAAATTGAAAACCCTTTTGCTCCATACATATTTCAGCATTAAAAACACATTTCCCAGTCGGAGTTTCAACCATGAGTTGAGAATAAAATGAAGAAAACAGTGGCTGAAAACTTTTGTTGTAAAAGCATTCAAATCCAATGCAATTTACAGCCCCAAAAAATCCTCTAATGCTGATTTCTCATACAAGATTCATCAAAATCTGGAAGAAATGATGCCTAAAAATTTTCTGCACTTTCACCATTGAAGTTATATCTTTTAAACTGCAAAAATTCTGCCATACCTATGAGACAATGTCACCAGAATATTTCTGAAGTTTTCTTGTCATTAACATGCCCCATATGATGAAAATAAACACTATCATCCTTCATCAATTATAGCTGTAAATTATTCAAAGAAATTTCTGCACTTTCCTCTCTAGAGTCATCCAAATCAGTGTCATAGATTGGATCCCCATAAAATTTCTAGCAATCCACACCCAAACTATGACTACCAATTTGAAAATTGAAATCTACATCTTCATCCGCTTGGCTGCCTCCATTTTGATTACATGAAGAAACAAATATATCTGAAAATCTATCATGCTTCATGGGTTCATCTTCAAATCTTCAAGAAACACGTCATTAAATTTAAAATTTGAGGAGGATCATGGCTTACCAAACTCTTGTCTTCATGAAATGATGGCATGGAGGCATGATTGCTTTCTTCATCAACATGTTCCTTATGTGTAGGGTGTTTTATAGAGTCTCAAGATGTTTCACCAAGGCTTTCAACAATCTCATCACCTTCATCTTGCTTATAGATAGGGTCCCAATGCTTGAGTAAAACCCACAAAAGATGATATCGCCCCTTTACCCAATGATTTGAACCAATCTTTTGCATTTTCCATCAAACACATTGCAAACATCCTCATATCAACATGTTCATGCACAATATTCAAATCTGAAATATAATCCATAAACAATGAATCATGTTGTGATGCTAGATGAGCGTACCCATAAAAACATGGAATTTGACTTGTTCAATCTGGGTGGGACCAATTTGGATAGCCAAGAACAGTTGAAAAATCTACAGGAGCATACAATACACGAAAAGCTCCCATGGTGCTGTCATCTTGCCTCAAAAATTTGATATGAAATTTGAATATAAAAGATGATACCTTATACCATTGATGTAGAGTCGCCAAGGTAAGCCTTCAATGCCTTTAACATTGTTGAGTGCGCTCACCTAAACACACAACAATGCTGTCAAAATTCTTCAAAGAAAAAGGGCTTTGTTCCCTCAATTGAGTTGTCATATGAGCAAAAGATCTTCAATGCAAGTACTCGTCAAACCAATGTAGCATATCTGCACAATCCGGGAAATGGACTTTATCCCCGACAACGACAACAAAATGATAACAACAAATTCTACCACCCCTAAATAATGTAAAGTCCCAACCATCAAGGGGCTAGTTTCATGCGACTATGGAAGCTACCCATTGTTACCTTAGTTCCCTCACACTTTTGGTTGGCTCTTCTCCAACTCAAGTGGGGCTTCCCTAAAGATAGGATTGCTAAGGCTATGGAGCAGAGGCTCAAGGTGATTTGGTGAATAGTTGGCTTAAGCAAAACAAATGGTTGTAGTGAAATAGAAAATGAATGGAAATGGGAATCAAAAGAAAGGAAGAAGAGGGAACAAAGAAATGGGATGATATGGGACCAGTGCCTATGAATCTATGGGCTAATGGAGTCATGAAATATTGCATGAATGAAGGAACTAGTTTGTCACCATCAAGTACTTTAAGGTAGGTTATGAGGTAAAATGACTAATTTGATACCTTCCACCAACTTAGATGAAAAATCTAGTTCAATACCTTTATCAACTAATTGTGTACCCAAGGTAAAGTGAGCTCATTTGATCCATTGAACCTCAAGATGCTTGCTGGAAATTATGATATGGAAACTAGTCTTGGAGGGATTAATTTGGCACACATCACCTCAACATGAAGGTGTGTTTATTAGTTGAATTATTTCCCAATCAACAAGTAGATGTTATAGAAGAAAGATAGTAAGAGCATAAATAAAAACAAATAAGACGAGGGAAAATATCTTACATTACTTATTCCTAGAAGAGTAATGTTCTCGTTACTAGGCCTTTATGTTAGAGTGAAAACAAAATTTTTCTATATTAGAGTAACAACAAATGAATAGCATAAAGAACTAGGCTTTGAGGTAAAAGGATTAATGTAAGGTAGGCTATGAGATAAAGGACTGATTTGATACCTTACCAACTTAAAAAAATATCTAGTTCGATACCTTTATCAACTAATTATGTACCTATGTTGAAGTGATCTCATTTGATACATTGAACCTTAAAGTGCCTACTGGATATTATGATATGGATATGATAGAAGAGTAAAGGTGTTTATGGATATGATATGCTTAATTTTGCACACATTAACTCAATGTAAAGGTGTTGTTTATTAGTTAATTTAATTCCCAATCAACAACTGGATATGATAGAAGAAAGGTAACAAGAGTAGAAATAAAACAACAAATAAGAAAAGAGGGAAAATTCCTCACATTGCTTATCCATAGAAGAGTAATGTTCTCATTACTAGGCCTTTATGTTAGAGTGAAAAAAAGAAATTCCTATATCATAGTAACAACAAATGAATAACATACAAAATAGCCATACTATAAAGCAACAATACCTCATCCTTCATTAATCTTTAAATTTGATATACATGGGAGCTTAGCACCATCATTTCCATGCTCCAATCTTCAATCACTAATCTCTTTTACAATCCTCCAATTGCCAATCACCCAATTACCGATGAGAATGGAGAGAAACTCCTTTTTATATAGAGTGAGTTAAATTTGTGATACAATAAAATATATTATCTTTCTTACGAACTCCATGAAAAGTCAAAATAATATTATAATTAAGAGTAGTTAGATCTCTCCTAAATCCATGGTTGACCATGTTACAACATGTGGAAAATAGCCTCTCCAAGGCAATTCGAGCCTATTTAAAAATTGTAGTAGTATGCACCAAATAATGCACGTGAAGCGGATGCACCACCAAAAATGGGCATCAAATCAAGTCAAATGCCAAGTGTCTGTTGAATTTTAATGATTGCTAGGCTCAAGCATGAGGTTTATTTCATTTAGCATGTACTTGAACCATAAACAAATGCAACAACACCATACACAAGTGTTGCAATAAACCAAGATCACAAGAAGAATACTCATGTACAAAAGAACACAAGAAGTATCCTGGGAAAACCCTTCTCAATCAAGGGAAAAACCCAACAATCCTTTGCTATACTACCAAGAGAAGATCCACCATTCCACCACCAAACCTAGCACACAATAGGGTGCTGCTATGACTGAGAAAACTGTGAAA
>ML784649.1:125977-142672 GCA_009831015.1 Picea engelmannii | reverse complement strand
TCTCTTGGAGCATGAGAATATCTGAGGGGTCTGCTTTCAAAAGGTCCTTTACTGCTTCGATTTTGGAGGGATTCCCCAGTCCTCTACAATTCCAAGAGACGAGATTCATTATTTACTTATGGGGGGGAGGTTAAGGCCTCCCTGGGAAGGCCTTGGTCTGATGTTTCGCCCAATAGACATTTCTATTGTAGACTGGCTTCCTTGTGTTTTGAGTCTTTCCGCCTCCTCCTCCCTCTTTTCTTTGCGGGATTTCCTTCCTGCTTTTTTCGAGGGTTGCTCATATGTTTCGTCCTTTGAAGAACCTGAGCTTTCCACTGGTTTTTTCCTTGCAATTTCTGCGTACGAGGGATTGGAGGGGCTGCCTTGATTGGCTTCAGTCTGAACTGGCTCCCTTCCCTCTTTGTTTGAAGGTGGTGTGTCTGCCTGGTCCATGTTCTCTTGGGTTGAATTTGTTTGATTGTTCTGCGCATTTACTGTCTCGTTTGGATTTGCTTCCGCTTCTTGGCCTGCTCTGGAGCTACTAGGTCCTCCAGCCACCTTGCCTTTACCTGTGCCTTTTTTTGTGTTTGCATTTTTCTGGACTAGGGTTCATTGTTCCCCATTTTGTTTATCTACTTGTTCCTCAGCCTTCTTCTTGCAATGCTTTGCAAAGTGTCCATGCCCATGGCAATGTCTGCATTTAAAAGGTAGCTGCTCGTAGTCCAACTCCTGAACATGCGTCCACCCTGCTACATTGAGCTTGATTGCTTCCGGTAATCCCTCATCTAGATCCACTTCTACGCAAATACGGGCACAAGAATACTGATCCTTTCGTGCTACTTGATCTATGTATTTTCCCAACGCATTGCCAATAATCTGGAGGGATTTTTGATTCCAGCAGTGGAGGGGTAAATGAGGAAGCCTGACCCAAACCGGGACAGCAGAAGGGACATCTTGGGTAGGATCAAAATCTGGCGTCCATTTGTTTAGGTAAAGGCCCTGGGGTCCCATAAAGTATGGCCCATTCCTGAAGATTACTCCTGTGTCCTCCGGGTTTTCAAAAACAAACACAAAGAAACGCTTACCTACGAAAAAAATTTTGATTCCTTCTTTGATCAATGGCTTCCAGTTCCTTTGAGTCCACTCTTCCACCGTTTTGGGTGAGGGCCAGAGGCCTGTGAACTGTCCTATGAGGCCCCTCTCAGCCAGATTCAAGGCCGCTTTGCAGGTTTCTTCTTCCGGGAGGGCCACCGAAGGGATTGTGTCCAATTTCTTTACAAACTTCTGCTGGGCCGCGGATGGAGGGCGTTTGGGGCCAACAACGATCATGGTTCTGAATGCTAGAACCTCCGGAGGCGGATCAGGCTCCCCGGAGGCAGCCATGGTCTGGAGAAAAGACGCAGGCTGGACGGGAGGGCACAGAAGGCTCAGAGGCGCGATTCTTTAAACTTCATTTGTCGGCGCTCATTCGGAGGTTATACGGGTGCGCTGGACCAAAAGAACGAGCAATGCGTAAGTCCAGAACAGGCCTGGTGCTCCCTTTGGTCAGTAAGGGGAGCGCTGGCTCGCTCTCGGCGCTCCTTTTAAAAACCTGCGAGTTTTAAAACCACAGCGCGCCCCTACGCCTGTTGTCCAGCGCCGGCGCTTCCTTTGCAATGGTGTCCGAGCACCGAACCCTCCACTGGTTTCTGGCTCTGATTATAAGCAATAGAACCTTCCTCTATTTCTCCACGCTGCGCGCTAGGGTCCACGGCCTCTGCAAGGTCGACGCCGGACGAGAGAGTCGGAGACGGGACTCGGCCTTGAGGCCAGTCGCCGATCGGGGCTCAGCCTTAGACAGTCGGCTTAGGGTTTTTTCCTGGTGTTTCTTTCATTATTTTTAAAACTTATTCTGGGATAGAAATTTAATCAATCATGCTTTATTTTTGTTATAGATGTTTCCAGTGAACATAAGCAAGTGGACCTGTGAAAGAAATCCTTTGGCTAAGTTCCTAGGGCTAGTGTTAGAATGTGTTAATGATTGCCTAGTGGTCTTAGATTACACGGCTATGGCATTTTGTAATGTTATTCTTCAAAAACTCTCTACATTGTAAAAATGGTTTATCCCACATGCATCATTGGAATTGTTCTCCTTTTTGTTCTCCTTTCACTCTCTCATATATAATAGAGGTGAAGGAGGCCCTTTAGATGAGCATGAATGTGAGAGAGTGAGTGGTTTATGGTATTGATCTTTAGCTTGGACCCTATGGGTCTTCAGGCCAGATCATCCATATGGTTGTATGGATCCCATATGAACTCCATACTTGAGTGTTGTCTTACCTTGTAAGATTGGAGAGTTTACTTGAAGAATACAAAGCCCAACTTCCGTGGATGTTTCCCCACATTGGGGTCTTACCACGTAAATCTTGTCTCTCTTGTCTCTCTTGATTTACTGATTATTGATGCTTTGCATAAGAGTTTAGATTTGTTAGATTTCATTATATGTTATTGCATATTTCTCAGATCTAACATGGCATCAGATTTCTAACATGTTATCAGAGTTCTCACATGGTATCAGAGCCGGTTATCGAGCTCTTTCTCCTTGCACAAATTCGTTTTTGAATTTTTCGCAACAGATTTCAGTGGATCTGTTCGTTTGGCCCCCCTTGTCTTGTGGATCTGCTTTTTTATTTGGACAACCACTTCGGTTTTCACCGGATTTGTGCAGTTCTCGCCTTTTCTGAGCTTTTATCCACAAGTTCGACCTCACTGTTGTCTCCGAAATAGAGGGATCTATCAAGATCAACTATTGGTTTGTCAAAATTGGCTTCAGTTTGCTTGATCTGAATTAATTTTCCTAGCCTAGCCTAGGTCATTTAATTTTTTCAAAAACCTAAAGTTTTGGGGCAAATTTTTAGGCTTGGTGGTTTACCGGGCCTATTTTTTTTACAAAGCCTGATTTTTTTATTGAACATGTTCTTTTCTTTTGATGTTGATAACTTTTGATTCCGGAGGTCCTTTTGGGTGGACTTTTTCGTGGGGGTTCGATTTTCGGCTGCTTAGCTAACAAATCCCCTCTCTCTCCTCTCCACGGCCCATACAGAGCGTATGATCACAATATTTGCTCTACGGAACCCTCTTTTCCCCAAATCACGTGCATTTCTCCTCGGATCGGACTGATTTCACCCAGATTTTCATAGTATGGCCGCATTTCTTTCATATATGCAACTATTTCTCCAATTGAGGGGTGGATTTATCTCATTGGAGGGCCGTTCTGTCAGTTGAAGGATCAATTTGACTGTTGGAGGGTCAATTTTCTCACTTGGTGCCACAAATTCTCTGTTGGGGAGCTGTACGACCGTGGTCTGTTGGTTTGAAGATGTGGGGGTTCATGTTTTATTGCAGATTTTGTTTTGGTCTGATTTCCTTTGCGGCTAGGGGTTATCATGGCCATTGCTTAGTTTGGTGTCGCCACTACACTAGTTGATCGTGGGAAGGCTTCTTGCATAGTTGAAGGTTTCCTTGATCCCATTGCGGGGACTTGAGATCTAGAAAGGGTGTTCCATTTGATCCATTCTAGAAATCTCATTCATGGATGTGACGACAATTCCTGTTGTGGAGGATTTGTCGATCTCACTTTTAATTCCTTGGGTGGACTTTCTGTTGTTGACTTTGCAGGTCGAGCCGAAACTTAAACCGGGCTTATGTAATGCTGGTTGTTGAGATTGGACAATAGAGGGAGATTGTGGGACTCATCAGATGCTGCATCAAAACTGTTGTGTCCAGTAAAAAGATTTCGGCTAAAGACATGTTGAAGGAATCTTTGAATCCAGATATAAATACAAAAGCAATGTATATTTACACTACCTCAGTTCAAAGGAAATGAACATGATTTTGAGGGAATCTGACAATTTCACTCTGCATTTGAATACAAGCAAAGGTTCGACCACGTAGAAAAATTGTCTCATTCAGATTGACATAGAAAGACTGGCTGGGTGTTTGCCTTTGCACCATTTTTAGTGGTACACCTGCAATAATTGTTACGTGGTGTTCGCCTTTTTCATTTCTTCAGTGAACTTGTATCTAGACTTGCCAAACTTTAATAGATATTCCTTGAAGAAGTGAAGATAACTGAGCAGATTTTGGATTTGGTCTTCTACATGCTTCTTGTTCTTGCACGTTTTGAGCAGGGAGGCTGTAGAGACAGTTTCTTGATGGTAGGAATTTGGTGGTTTGCGTGGCATTATATATTTGTGATCGGAGACCATTTTAGATTACATTTGGTGCATATTTGAGCATTTTTTGAACTTGACGATCATTGTGAGATCATGTTCCAGTTCTTGATTGAAGCACTTCAGTTGATAGGCGATACATTCTGCCTGTTGGATCACATTCTGCTTCATCTTCTGCTATCCTTCATGTCTACTTGGAGAGATTGTTATTTGACACATTGTGGACTTTCCACGATGATTCATGCCTTTGTTCTTGAGCTTCTTTCTTGCAGTTAGCTCTCTGTTTGCTTAACTTGTTCCTCAATGGTGTGTGTGAAGAGTTTGGAGACAAACTGTTTCTGCAAATTACTACTCTATCTTGAGTTGCTTGGCACTTCATCCTCAACACATCGATGTTGTCATTGCTGGTCATTTTGCATTGGTTCTTGACGGTAACAAGTGTCTTCTTCTTGCTGCTTATTGAGGACCTGGTTGTTGATAGTTTGGCTTTGGTTCTTGACGGTCACAAGTGTCTTCTCCTTGCACCTTCTTGAGGATTTGGTTGCAACTTATGGATTGTTTTTTACATTGTTCCGCTTCGTAGCTTGTCCTTTACATTAGTGAAGTTTGCATCTATCTTCACCATTTCTTGAGGATGTTTGAAGTTGTCATTAAGGGGGAATGTAATGTAATGCCATCTTCATCTTCAAATTACAACCATCATGTAATGTTTGTCTAGTGGCCACATTTATCGTTGTATAGCCTATCTGTTGAATTTTCACTATGGTTAGATGATGCATTTTAACTTTATTTCTGTTTAGCATAAACTGAACCATAACCATTTGCAACAACACAATGGCTGCAATAAACTAAGATCACAAGAAGAATAACCATTCACAAAAACACAAGAAGTATCCTGGGAAACCCTTCTCAACAAGGGAAGAAAACCCAGCCAATCCTTTGCTATATTCTTCAAGAGAAAGACCTCCCACACCATCACCAAACCTAGCACACAAGAGGGTGCTGTAATTTTTATAATTTCAGACCACAACTTCTGAAATCATGAGATGTCACAATGTTAAGTGTATTTCCTCAATGGGGATTCACCTTTATTTATATAAGACTTGTCACATCAAATGATGTGTCTATTGGCACAATAGGGCCGACCTCAATAATTCAAAATATAATTAATAATTACTATATTAGTTATCTTTTACATTAAGGTGGGGCCGACCTGTAGCCTTTACATTACAATTAGGGTTACAGGTAAGTCAGACTCTTGAACAATATAGCAAGGGATCTCATACACCCACTAGTGCTTAGCCACTAGGGGCACATCCATAAGGATGTCCATATCTCTATCTCACTGCATTTCACAGGAGAACCACAGTCACTAGTGCTCAACCACTAGGATCACATTCACCTGTGCTCATCCACAGGCACGTCCACCCAACATATCTTCTTTCCTAGTACATTATACAAGAGAGTCATCTGGAGTTCATCATCTCAACTCTCTGCTCAGAGGAGGCTAGTACATCATCTTCATCATTGTCTCATGACGATGCACCCAACTCTATGGGAATTCACATGTTCACCTTGTGCTCAGCCACAAGCACGTCCAACTCAATAGATCTTCTTTCTCACTGCGTTACACATGAGAATCATCTGGAGTTCGTCTCAACTCTCTATAAGGAGGAGGCCATCTCTACGTTCCAGTTCTGTCTCAGATAGGAACCACACATCCATCTCAGGGGCTCTCTCTTAGGTCGACTCAATCAGTCTATGTCCTGGAGAATGTCTCACGCAGCTATGATCATCAACACTCCCTCTCAGCTAGGGAGACATTCTTCATCAGGCCAAGTCTCATACGGAAGTACTTCAAAATTTGTCTTGGCTGTAGTTATCAACACTCCCTCTCAACTAGGGAGGTATTCTTCACCAAGCCAATTTGGTGAAGATGTCTGCAATCTGCTCATGTGTAGGAAGGTACAACACGTGCGTTGTTTTCCTCTACATCATGTCTCTCAAAAAATGATATTTTATCTCAATGTGTTTCGATTTGTCATGAAACACCGGGTTCTCAAAGAGCTTCAAACACAGCTCTGGTTATATCTCAATACATGCTTTACTGCTATCCTGTGAGTCTGTCTCGGCTGACTCATGGATTTACTAAGCACATTTGCTGCATAGCATATATCAGGTCTGGTGTTAACATGATACATCAATGATCCAATCAGTTGTCGGTACACATGTGGATCAATCTCGTCTAAATCATCATCAATCTTTTTCTTCAAATCCGTCACCGTGGATTTGCATTATGTCATACTAAACTTCTTTAATATTCCCACTGTATATTTTCCTTGACTCAGGAAAATCTCATCGGTCCTCTGTCATACTTCTTGTCCCAAGAAGTAGTGCATCATACTTAGATCCTTCATCTCGAAATCAGAAAGTCAAAGCTTACTTGTATCCAACAACAAGGCTTTCTGAATAAGTCATCAAAATCAAGCTCTGGTTACCAACACTGTAATAATATAGATTTGGATCAGCAACACTCTTGCTGAAACCCAAACTCATCAAGAATCCATCCATCTTCTCGTACCAAGCACGAGGTGTCTTCTTTAGTCCATACAGGGCTTTCTTCAACCTGTACACATGAGATTTATCGTCGTGTATTACGAATCCTTCTGGATGCTTGATGTAAACTTCTTCCTCAATCTCACCATTGAGAAAGGTTGTCCTTACATCCATCTGATGTAGTTTCCAACTCATGGATGATAGTATGGATGGAAGTGTATCGGGCTATTGGATCAAATGTCTCATCATAGACAACTCCCTCTGTTTGTGGGAATCTTCTGGCTACAAATCTCCCTTTATATTTCTTGACACTTCCAACAACTGCATGTTCCTCTTCCCCTTGCAGAGTTCGTCGAGTTTAGACAGGCCTTTCATGACCTATTGTGATGTTTCTTGGAATATCAATTGGAGCAACTGGATCAATAACTGTCTCCCTCTGAACTACTGAAGGGGAGAAGGTATTATCTTTTCCTTCTTCTCAAATAGTTTTGACTCCCTCTGAAGTCTGAAGGATAACCATCTTCCTTTGTTGTTAACTTGCCTAGAACAAGGAGACAAACGAAAGGAAACAAGACAAGAATATCTCCTAGAGGAGATTCATGAGTACATCTCTAGAATCAAAACAATTTAAGGATTGTTGTCACAACTACAATACCTACTTTTAATATAGCAACCTTAGAAATGTAGGTTAGAGGCATGTTAATTAAAAAAAACAATCAAACCTGGAGTCTTCACTTCCAGTGTGTTGTTCCTTTGAATGCACTGAGATCCCTCTAGATCCATGATTGCACCAAGGGTTCCTTTCTCCTCTCACATCAACTGTCTTCAAGCTTTCATTATTTGGATAGTACTTTATGTTTGATAATTTTGCAAATGTGTCATCTATCACATTGTTTTCATACCTCACGAAAAATTATCACCTGGCCTCGTATCTTCACTTCTCACTTTGGAGCACACCCATTTGCAAATTTAGTTGGAAAGAATTGTCACGAGTGTGCTCAAGGATTTCGCTATTGAATCACTTATCTATTCAAGGAAGCTCTTTGACATAATCAATTGTACTTTAGTGTCATTAGTTAAGAAGGCAATCGGTTAAGTTAGGTGATGATGAATCCAGTGTTGGTCCAAACATAATATAAGCTCAAGCACACAAACTATTGTTTCCACATGGAGGATCATATTGCCATCTCCATGTAGCACCTTTAATATCATATCGAAAGATTCTTGATCTCTTGTCACCGTGAAGGTTGGTTGTTCAAGGCTTTATAGGCATCAGTTATTAGTACTGTTGGACGTACAAGTGATTCTAAGACTGTTCCATTCAAATGCCTTTCCTTCCAATGGTTGAAGTCAACTTTCCCCGAAAGATGATAATTTTGAGAATATGTCAGCCGTGTTACATTTTGAAAAGCAACATCGATGTCATCCGTGGGGTTCAAGTCATTCACATGTTTTGTTACCAAGCACTGCCACAATGGTGTGCATGATATTCAGATTTTAAATAATTCTTAGCACAACAATCGGTGAGATGTTGGTATTGAACCCGATCACAGTCAGAGAATCGACTCCTCTTTATCAGTCAATGTTTGAATGGCGGATGGAATGGAGAGGTCATTAACCCTGCAATCTTAAGTGTTGAATAACCTCGGATTTATGTGCTTAAATCAACCATCAAAATCAATGATAGCGCCTTCACTCAATCGTTGGGATTTACTGTGGTTTGATTTTTGAAACCCTAGACATAGTGCAATCTCGGAGACCGACTCTTCTTTATCAGCGAGAGAGACCTGTAGATGTACACCGAATGCTCGCCACGATCTCTGAGGATTACGACCTCTGAGGATTATGATTTTCTCATCAAGAACGTGACCACTACTCGTGTTTCTTTTCGAGGAAAGGCACGGTCTAGAATATGCGTGGAAGCATCATACATCAACTCAAAACTATTAAAGATTTCGACAACACGACTGCGCTGGACGCCAATAATGCATCCGAAAACCCTAGGGACGCTTCCACCCTGTGCAACGCTCCGTGCCTTGAGCCTTGTGTGATGGTTCGAAATGTTTACAATTACTAGCGGGTGGAGCTTAAATGTGAGCCCGTTGCTGGAAGACATTGCTGGGATTCGAACAATAGACCTCTAGCGCTTAGGCAATCCAAGGGTTTCAAATACAATTCTTTTTTTGTTGATTGCTATGAAAGTAAGCTCTATATAAGTTCTTCCGTGCGGTCCAAAAGTTTAAGAGGATCACGAAAATTCAGAAGAAAATATGTCCACCAAGATTTTCGATTTTCCTTTTGCTTTTACAGTGTAAGAGTTTGTGTTTTTTTAATACCTCCTTTGATGTGCAATGATCTTCTTCAAGTCTGCTCTGAAACCATGTTGAATTTTCACTATGGTTCGATGATGCATTTTAACTTTATTTCTGTTTAGCATAAATTGAACCATAACCATTTGCAGCAACACAATGGCTGCAATAAACCAAGATCACAAGAAGAATAACCATGCACAAGAACACATGAAGTATCATGGGAAACCCTTCTCAACAAGGGAAGAAAATCCAGCCAATCCTTTGCTATATTCTGCAAGAGAAAGACCTCCCACACCATCACCAAACCTAGCACACRAGAGGGTGCTGTAATTTTCATAATTTCAGACCACAACTTCTGAAATCATGAGATGACACAATGTTAGGTGTATTTCCTCAATGGGGATTCACCTTTATTTATATAAGAYTTGTCACATCAAATGATGTGTCTATTGGCACAATAGGGCTGACCTCAATAACTCAAAATATAATTAATAATTACCATATTAATTATCTTTTACATTAAGGTGGGGCTGATCTGTACCCTTTACATTACAATTAGGGTTACAGGTAAGTTTGACTCTTGAACAATATAGGAAGGGATCTCATACACCCAATAGTGCTCTGCCACTAGGGGCACATCCATAAGGATGTCCATATCTGTATCTCACTGCGTCTCATAGGAGAACCACACTCACTAGTGCTTAGTCGCGAGGATCACGTTCACTTGTGCTCAACTACATGCACGTCCACTCAACAGATCTTCTTTCCCATTGCATTACATAGGACAGTCATCTGGAGTTCATCATATCAACTCTTTGCTTAGAGGAGGCTAATACATTATCTTCATCTTTGTCTCATGACGATGCACCCAACTCTATGGGAATTCACATGTTCACCTTGTGCTCATCCACAGGCATGTCCAACTCAGCAGATCTCCTTTCTCACTGCGTTACACAGGAGAATCATCTGGAGTTCTTCTCAACTCTTTGTAAGGAGGAGGCCATCTCTACGTTTCAGTTCTGTCTCAGATAAGAACCACACATCCATCTCATGGGCTCTCTCTCAGATCGACTCAATCAGTCTCTGTCATGGAGAATGTCTCACGCAGCTGTAATCATCAACACTATCATCATAAGGCATTTGTACACACAATGAGGCACCAACCACATTTACCGTTGTATAGCCTATCACAATGAGGCATCAACCACATTTACTATTGTATAGCCTATCATCATGAGGGATTTGTACACACAATGAGGCATCATTAGACTTGTGAGATCTCATATTGTTATGTAACACAACTCCAACTGTGATTCTAGCCCTCTAGTTGTCATTAAGGGGGGATTTTAGAATGTGTTAATGGTTTCCTATTGGTCTTAGATTACATGGCTATGGAATTTTGTAATGTTATACTTCAATTACTCTCTATATCTCTAGATTGTAAAAAGGGTTTATCCCACATGCATCATGGGAATTGTTCTCCTTTCACTCTCTCATATTTAATAAAGGTAAAGGAGGCCCTTTAGTCGAGCATGAATGTGAGAGTGTGAGTGTTTTATTGTATTGATCTTTAGCTTGGATCGTATGGGTCCTCAAGCCAAATCATCCATATGGTTGTATGGATCCGATATGAACTCCATACTTGAGTGTTCTCCTACCTTGTAAGATTGGAGAGTTTACTTGAAGAATACAAAGATCAACTTCTGTGGATGTTTCCCCACATTGGGGTTTTACCACATAAATCCTGTCTCTCTTGATTTATTGATTATTGATGCTTTGGATAAGAGTTTAGACTGGCTGGATTTCATTATATGTTATTGCAAATTTCTTGGATCTAACAACTAGGGGGTATCTATTTCACTAAATTCAACTAGGGCTTGTGAGACACACACACACACACACACACTAGGGGGAATCTATTTCGCCAAATTCAACTATATATATATATATATATATTGCACCAATTGACATATAAAAATTGTTGTATGAGATTCAATATAAAAGCCATCAAGAATCCGCTAACATTCAATGCAGTTATGTAAGGCTAAAAAATCAGGGGAAGATCTCGAGATTAATCACTGAAAATGGTGCATTGATATTTGAGGTATCTGTTTTGTAATCTTTTGCATCTGTGAGCTTTAGCTCTTATATTTAACCAAATTGGGGTTAGAGGAACAACATCAAGGAGAATTGATATCGATGCCTATCATGAATCATGTATGAAGTGTGTTTGTCATTTTCATGGAGATGTTATAAAATCTGAGGGAGATCCATCTTGCGGTTTTGGTGTATAACGATGAATGTGTATCAGGGGAAAATATTAAATCAATATGTTTGGAAGAAAAAAAAAGTTTTAGTTGTCACAATTGTTCATATTAATCATAGAGTTTAAGTGAGTCACTTCACGAAACAATGTTAAGCTCGACATGTATCTTAACATATAGAAGAGAATAAAGTTGCAAGAAGCGATAAGAAAAAGAACTTTTATTAAAGTTGTAAAACATTCAACAAAGTAATACTCATATGTTTCAAATCGATTTTAAGGAATAACTTTTAAGGTCACGTTTAAGTTATTTAAGGAAGAACTCCAAGGATTTTATTTTCAACATTTAAACCAAAGGATACACTTCAAATATTACTTAACTTTCAAAGAAGTGAATACATCCTTTTTGCTTGGACCCTCATAATTTATGCGTCTTTTTAATATCAAGGTATCATAAAAAAATCTCTATACAAACCATGATAACAATGATGGAAATAACTATGAAGCTATATGAATGATTAAAAGGGCGAATTAGTGCAACTTCAAACAGATTTTGATTTTCAAGTAAATCAAAATCAATTCATCATAAATAAATTCAATCATGTACTAGAAGAAGTGAAATACCTTCAATATGAAATGCATACCCTACAATGTAAATTGAATAAGCAAGTTAACCAAACAAATGATTTCAAAAACCAACTACAAGCATCTAAGAAAAATAATTCGCACTTACAAGTCAAGCATCGAGCGCGAGTCCTACAAGGCCTCACAATCCAGTGTGACCAAAGTTGTAATGGGAGAATCAAGATCTCAGGAAGGAACCCAAGAAAAATTTATCAAAGAAAGATGAAGAAAATTCTCACCTAAAGCTTAATTAGTGATTACTTTCACAAATCAAGGAGCTAAGAGGCGAGAAAGAAGTACAATTAGAAATTGCAACAAGAGAGTCAAGATTTCAAGGACAAACTCAAGAAGAACTCGTTAGAAAGTGATGAAGAAATTTCTCACCTATAGAATCATAGTCATGTTAGCTCTTACCTGTGTATGGCTCGAATTATGTTTCGACCATGTCACCTTTCTTTTTCCAGCAGAGTTGACTGTAGTTGTAGTACACCCTCCTTTATTAGTAACAAGGGTATAGGGGCATTTATGGAGAGAGAGAGATAGAGGGTGCATGCATGCCAAAAGTATGCATTGCATCGTCCTCAATTTAGTTCTAGTTTAGAGGCTTTCCCATATTTAGCATTTCCATTCTAATTTTGAGTTTTGTTTTAGTTAGTAGTTGCATGCATAGTCAATTAGAAGGCGTAGTGCCCTAGTTAGATGAGGAGCTCATGCATGTGGATTCCTAGTTTGCGTTAGGGTGTAGATTTCTAGGCGGATGCATGCTTGTATGCCTTAGTGCATCTCCGATAGAGGTGCACTTTAGTTGGCTTAGTTATCCATGCAAGGATGGTGCATTAGGGTTAGGGTTTGATACTTTCTGTTGAGGCATTGTTGTGCTTCTGTCCAGATTCATTGTACCTTCTCTTCTTCCTAGTTTATAAAGGAGAAGTCGAGCACATCACTGTGGGGGTTCAAGAATTTTAGTTTTGAGCTATAGCAATTGGTTTACTATTTTCAAATTTAGTATGTAAACAATGATGCTATTTTGAGAGTTAAGATTTGCGTGTTTGTTGTTCATATTATCAACAGTGTGTTTATAGGTTAATGAGCTCTATGTTTGTTATTTTGATTGATGTTTTCATTTTAGCTATCTAGGGTTTTAGGTTAAATTCCGAAGTGTAGAATCTCTTTACGATGGTTTGATTTTTGACAAATCAAAGTTTACTTACACAAATTAGGAAATTAAAGAATGAGAAGAAGTTGCAATAAGAAAAGGTAGAGAAACTCACTGGCATGGAAGCATTGATTGATAAAGAAACAATGATTGATCTAGTTGAATTAGAGAAATGGGTAGATGTAAAAAACCAAACCACGAGAAATGAACCAATACTATATTAGTGGAAATAAAAAATTGGAAAGATGCTTATATTGAAATGTTGTCAACCAATAAATCACCAGAAGTATCAAAAGACAAATGTTCCAAAAACAAGATACAAGATACAAGGATGCCTTATCGTCATACTAATTATAATAGTGATTGTATTATTCAACGTATTGACCAAGGACAACATCAATATGAAAAATTAGGTGATGATTCTAGTATAATGAAAGGAAGCTTATTTGGGGAATGTTATCCTCCCCCAAATCATAGAAGTTGTTTGCACAGTCCCAGAGAGAATTGAATTAGGGTGGTTTGATCCTTTAAAAATACGACAATTTCGTTCAATGCTTCATAGCTCATATTGCCTTGTGTCTTCAACCACCACAACTTCAAGAATAGAGAATCATGAGAAGGCATTGTAGACCAAAATGAAGTCGTAGCTTTCTCCATAAAATGCTTTGAGGAGAAATCATCTTTGAAGGGTGAGGCAATGTAGTGAATATATTAAACATTTCTTCATCATCACCATAAAGAGAGAGCTTGAAAGAGACTATCCTTCGATCTTAAAGAGAGAGCCAAGAGAGCTTGAAGAAAATTTCAAAAACTAGAGGTTTCTAGAGCTTAGATATATAACATTGCCATGACTATGAAAAGCCTGTAATTGCCAGGGTTTGTAGATCTTATTCAACATAGGATAGTCCCACATAATGAAATATGAGGGACTATAATTTATAGTTATTGTCATGATAATTAGTTGATTGAGATGAACTTGACTAGTCTAACTACACTTTTAAGGCAAAAGTGATCTTAGTTGGCTGTTGGATTGATGAAAAATCAAGTTAGCATTTGACTCAGTTTGATTTGGTTGAGTCACATTATGCGTCGACTAAGTTAGACCCTAATTTGTTGACTCATCTATGTCAATGTTAGGCAAACATTTCAATGTTCTAGTAGGGGGAAAGTAGGATAAACCATAAAAAAGAAACAAAAAGAACTAACCTACGTAAACCCTAGACCTAACTTGCTGAAAGCCTCCTTACCTTTCTTACTTGATTTAACTTCGCAAAACTTAGTTCCAGATTGTTTGGACTCGAGATCTAACGAAAACCCTTCTTGGTAGCCTATTGTCATCCTTGATTTGGAGTTGATTTAATGGTCTTAGAAATATTTAGAGGGTAGTCCATCTGTGATTGCTTCTAACCATGTGTTTAGAGCCTAAATGCTTATGTATTATGTCTCATTATATTTATTATTTTTCAAAACTTTAACTTTATGTATGTCGAGACTTATAATTATGTAGGTAGATGTGGTTTTTCCTATTTACACCCTCACATGCAATATAAATTAGATGTGCAGGAGAATATATATTTTTAAATTGAATTTTAAATTTGTTAAATTTTCCCTGTAGTCTCTGAGTCGAAGGCCAAGTTCTTAGTTGAATTTGAGGCAAAGGCATCGACAATTCCATGTCAAGTACAAGTCCGACTACTTTGCTCTAACTCTATGGGGAATCTATTGAACTTCTTAATGTATTGTTGGATGCTTTGGACAGGTTACCGTGGAAGCTGCAACCAATGGTTGAGCGTGGTGTACTTTTGTTCAAGTGGGTATAAATGCTTTTGAAGAAATCATCACACTGGCGAATATGTCGTTGCTTTGTGGAGGCCAACAGTTGAACATGAGAATTCTACTAAGCGCTTGTGTTTCCATACGCTCCTCAATGAGTAGAAGCCTTTGTGGATTAATAAAGTTTGATTGGGTATTGAACTAAGCTTCAAGACTTCTAATGTAGGGATCAAGATTGTCACGATTTAAAGATCAATCAAAATGGAGTGTTGAGATCTTTGTGTCCAACTTGAAGTATGGATAAGCAATCAGGATGATTGATGACACATTTTGCAACTATCATTGTTTTGTTGTCAATATCCTGTAGAATGTTGGCAATAAGCATCATGTACTGCATCATTTTTACCTAGAACTTGTCCTTATGAAACCTTTATTTAGCAAGCTGTTCAACTAGGAATCCGTTGTGTTGATGTTGTTGCTCCTAGAGTTGCTTAGCTAGATGTTGAACAAAACTAGATTTCGAAGAATATTCAATGTGTTTTAGAGCTTGTTGTATAATATAGTTATATAATTAAAATTATAAGGTACTAGTCAAACTCAAAAGTGCCCAAATCCAAAGTCAAAGTCATGGTACCATTTAAAATTCCTTGGAGAAGTAGAAAGGAAATTTCTATACATAAAGTTTTTGTTGGAAATAAAGGAATGGATCCTAGTAGTGAGAAATGAAGAATTTATTCTTATAACAATTTTAAAAAAGTGTTTCCACTAAATTTAAAATTTAAAGGGATGACTAAAGGAAAATATATGATCATTGATATTATTCCGCATGATAATGACATTTACATTAATGTGTAATTGGCCAATCAATTACAAATTCCTAAACCAAGTATAATCAAAGAGCTAATTTTAGACATGATCTTGTTAATGTTTAAGCTATTATTAGAGTTTTTTGCATTTCAATAAATAACAATAGCATAAGATAGGATCACTGAGAAATACACAATCACAAGAGACACATCATTTATCCTGGGAGACCCTCATGGGGAGAAAACCCAACAAAACTTCCTTATTATAGATAGCCAATACAATGCCAAGAAATAACTCAAACAAATATAGAAAGTCCTCCTCTCCCAAAGATGCGCCTCTCTCTCTCTCTCTCTCTCTCTCTGTCTCTCTCTCTCTCTCTTCTCCAACTGCAGCTCTAAAATTTGTCTCTCAAATGAATAAGTGAGTGTGTGTCTAAGTGAGGCGCTAGCCTCCTTATTTATGCAAGTCCGACACGTGTGGAAGTGTCTCTTCACTGGCAGGGCCGACTTCTCAATCTGGGTGGTTATAACCACCTTTAATATATTTCGGGGCCTCTTTAATATATTCTGGGGCCGACTTCTTATTCTGCCTATTAAAATTATATTTTGACCAATCCGCAAAAGGGGATTTGGTTCTTTACAATAGACGACATGATCAATCCGCAATGGGGATTGATCCAATGAATAATATATCAAATAATAATCAGAATACACTTTGCAGTTACATTATTTCAACACCCCCTGTTAACAAGAAGGGTATTCTTCAACAACATCAGGCGAGAGAGAGGACCGCATCATCAACAACATCAAGAGGACAACATCATCAATATCATCTTGGAATACTGACTGGCGTATCTATAAATCATCGGAAGTTTTCTCATCGACAACATCATCATTCTCAAAGGAATGCCATCATCATCTGCGTCAATATGGATTAGTATAAAACTAATATATCATCATCACAGCGCGAGGCTGGCTCATCATCATAATACTGGACTGGCTTTACGTCACAACT
>ML784649.1:99860-115808 GCA_009831015.1 Picea engelmannii | reverse complement strand
CCTATGCAAAAGAAACAAAGTGACAAAGGACAAGGAGCAGGTAGCTTCGAAGGTTGAGCAACTCAGAGGGAGTAGACCTTTAGGTTTAGGTGCGAAGGATCATCCTTCCAAGTTTGTCAAGGAGTCGTGGTACGAGATGACCATGTAGGATGCTTAGGAGCATGATCAAAGGCATGTCTTTGACGAAGGGTCTGAGCAAGATGGCAGGGATAACTTTCTTTTCAGAGGGAGAAGCCAATCATGTGGATTGGAGAGCAGGCATGGTAGCAGATTTGACAGCGAAGACAGAGCCACCTCTAGGTGGTAGACTTACCTTCCTCGCTAAGAGGGAGTGTTGTTGTTTTTAGTAGCTTTAGACAGGTACTTCCACGTGGGTTTGTGTCTACACGTGGGAGTCGTCCTTATCACCTCTCAAAACCTTAGGAAATTCACTTTACAAGTGATTATTAAACTGAATGTACTTTTGTAATAAAGTGAGTTTAATTTAATTAAATGCTAAGGTATTTGGCATTAGTACTTAAATTAAGTCCTAGTCGTTAGATCTAAAGTGAACCCGAGATTAGATCTCAGTCGTTGATCACTTTAGGAGATCTAGGGTTTTGGACTTAGGGTAAACTCAAGGTTGTAAAAGACAGCCTATGCGAGAGGATGACACACACCAGATACACATAGAGTGAGAGAGTGAGATCTCATTGATTAGGTGAAGGACATTCATCCAAGTGTGGAGGGTAGGGGGCCGAGGATAGGAGCAAAGGGGCAACAAGGGAGAGATAACAACCAACTAGGAAGATCAAAGGACTGAACTGAGGTTTTAGGGCATGGCTATCTGTTGTTTTCTATTCCTCAAGTGGGCCTTTTTCCCATAATGGGAGCCCGAAATAATAATAATAAATCTCACAGAACTGGTTTTCCCTTTGGGGTTTTTCTAGGGGTCATTTACCCAGAAATCTATTGTGCAATGTGTGTGGTTTTAGTTTTATGCTTCCGCTGATTTAATTCGTTAAGTAACCTAGCTATGCATTTATTCAATCAATCTGTTTTATTTGGAAATATTTGCTGGGTGCTAGGTTTAGAAAATTAACATGAATGAAGTCTTGCATAGAAAAGATATAGACATCAAGTGTGATGTTGACATTCAAAACGATTAGGGATCATAACATAAGGAGCAAGATCATAAGGTCAAGTTGTTGAATTTTGACAAAGTTCTGTAAAAAAAAGGGAAATGTCGTGTCTAGAAACATGGATGATTTTAGGGGCTAAATTTCGCTCATGGGCTAATTTTCCATGGTTTTTCCAAAAATGAGATTCGCTATTTTAAAAATGACTCGCCCAAATTCTATAGGAAAAAATTATTTTACCTTAAAAATCGGCAAAATTTTATAAAAACTATATAAAATCCTTAGAAATTTGAATATTTTTATAAAAATATCGCCAATCATTTATAGTTGGCATATGAAGGATTAGTAAGATTCGCCAAGGTTTCTATATTTTAAAATAAATTTCCATCCTTAAAATCATCCCTATCTAGAAAGCCAAAATGACTCCTTGTGCATAGAAGTTGAATAATTAAAATGGCGGAAAAGAACATTTTCAAAAAGTGGAGTGCAAGTTGTTGACAAAGAAACATCTACAAACTCGATTGAAATTATAAATCAATTTGTCGCTTCTTGATCTATTGACAAACCCATTAAGTATTCAATGAAGATATTAACAAACAACTTAGTGTGAATTAGGAGTATCCTAAAATGGATATTGAGAAGAAATTTTCTTCAAGGAAACACTAATGCAATCCTAATCACAAGTTCCACAACTTTAATCAAGCAACTTACTTGCATTACCATGAACAATGACTATACTTTTAGTACATTCCAAAGAATCACGGTTTCAAAACAACCTTCTGAAGACATAACTGTAGTTGTAATCAGAGATGTCCCATTCAAGAACCTAAACAAGGAATAGTTCCAACAAAAATCATCCTAGGGTTTTCTTGAATAGTTCCAACAATAGTGCATAGAATCATCATGTGCTTCAATGTTAAAACCTTACTTGATGAAATGGCATGTAAATTTGTAATGTACGGAATTTATATTAATTATATTAGTAATTATGGTGAAGGGTCATGTCCTTTCACATAATCATGTCTCTTGGGTACTATATAAAGTAGTCTTCTTGACTTCCTTTGAATCATCTATTGTATTGTTCACACTTATACACACTTATTTGTCCTAATGGATTATTGGGTCTTATCTCTTTTCATAGATGTTCCTATGACTACCATAGGATATGTCATGTGTGCCTGGGGTGAAATAAGCTCACTCAAAAGAATCCAAGAAGCAAGACTGTCACTACTGTACACATCACCCCCTTATAGGTATTTATAAGAGTACATACAACGAAAACTGGGACATGACGTGATTAAAATTTGTCTCCTTAAATTGGGAGTCACATAGAAATATACAAATATAATACATTATTCACTTTTCACCTAACTAATTCTTGTAAGTTATCTTCCATGTCTAGTATGGGCAGAGTTTCTTGTCTATAACTAGTCTCATGAGACACATTTCTCAAAATATATGATATTCTCAGAAATAGCCCCAAGAGTTTGAACAACATAATTTATTAGTCGGTTGGTGGACTAGGCAGCATCATAGCAGCTCATCAACTCTCATCACAAGTGGCTTAATCCTTCTGCCATGCCCAAAACTCATTTCTTTCTGTTTGTTTCATTTTATAGTGGAGATAGTCGAAGCATTCCTCTCTTTGGCTTTTGTATGTCATACCCCTACAGTCCAATTAAATCTTCATGGTTATTAGTGGGCCTGAATACATAATTCATTTGATATACATGTTATCCACATGCTAGCTTGTAAGTACAGCTTGCAAATGGAGGAAGCAAAAAAGCATATTGTTATCACCTGGAAATTCTTGCTCTGCAAAAGCTGAAGGGAGTCCAGACTCCAGGAACATTAGGAAATAAGCATTGTCACCTTGCTTATTTCCCCTCACTTTGAAGTTGGTGCTTGCTAATTTCAGGGAGGTATCCCTAAATGATCAGGTACTAACTGCAAATTCAAGAATTATTAGTAACACCTAAAATCAAAATAAAAAAGCTTACTGGCCTTTGTTTAAAATTTGTGATAAAATATGGAAATCAGTAAGCTGAAAACTTTCTAAAAATTGTCCTAAATGCACAGAAATCAATGCACAAAATTAAGACTAAATAAGAACAAAAATTCCCATGCAAGTACACACTTAAGACATGGTAATAAGTCGACAGAACAGAATTTACAATATTCTGTTATGACTGTTTTAAGGCTGTCTATACTACATTAAATGCTGTTTTTGAGTTTTTTTGATGTTTTTAGACTTTTCCAATGCACGAAAATCAAGAAAAACTTCAGGTTTCTCTCTATTTCTCCGTTAAAAACTAAATTAGAAGTTAAGCTTGCTGTAATTTAAGAGAAAATTAAATAAATATGACCTTAGATGCCTAAGCTATATGCCCAGAATGCCAAAGATGCACAAATTCTTAGGCATAGAAGTGGGTTTTCTTTAATGTGAAATATTAAATGACTAGAACAAATAGACCAATGGCTTATGGGGTCAAGAAGATGGAAAGACGAAAGTGAGTAGGGTGAAAGAAAGATCCCATTCCTACTATTTAAATTCTATCAAAAATGAAATTAAAAACAAGTAAGAATCTATGAAAATTATATAAATTTTTATACACAATGAACAAGAGATAGTTGCCAAATAATTGTTTGATTATCTTTATTACCAAGGGTTGTAGGAAGAACAAAGTCCTTGATAGGTTTGGACATGAAAGAACTCTCCAAGTACAATCATCCTGATCTGGATGGGATAGGTACAATCACAATCCAACGAAGAAGTCTCCAACTATGACAGCACTGTATGTTAGCTCTCAATTTCACTCAATCAAGAAAAGAATAAGCAAAGAGGGGTGTGGGGCAATAGTCATCAAACTCTATTGATCAAATCACTCACAAAGCTGGACCTCTTGCACCTTCAATGCTTGTACAATATATAGAAGAATGAGAGAATAAGAATAGGTAAGATAGAAAATAAAAGGGAAGCACGAATAGTAGTCCCCAAATATAGTGCTTCTATTTTGAGTGAAAAACCATGTGTATGAAGAAACAACTCGTCCAAAAGTTCACCCTCCTTCCATAATAACCACCTACAAAAAAATACACTTGTATATGGCTAATTTCTTTTTTAATGCACCTTTTTCATGCCTAACATAGACCCTATGAATTTCCTAAAGAGAGACAATTCCTTAAAATTAAGCCTTAAATTATGTAATAACTAAGGATCAAAAGTAGTATGATGAGTTAGGCCAATTTTAGGAAGGAGAAACCTCTAAACATAGCAATGCAGGCTCCTTTAGGCCAAGTGATCCTTTAGGTAAGGTCACATGAAATGACCCGCTCGACCATGCGACAACTTAACCAGTCCCTGAAATTTCAAAGTGCTCAAAATGGCTTGAAATTTGACATTGACAATTCATGCCATATTGGGTATTCAAAAGTTCAATTACTATGCTAAAAGTAGCACTGCTAAAAATAGCGCCACCACGTATTAGCTGAAATTTGAACCACTACAAATCTCCCTATTGGGTCCTCAAATATGTAATCATCTTGTCAATTAGACTATTTTTAGAAACTGCTAAAAATAGCAACTGCCGAAAATAGAAATTGTTAAATATAACAACTTCTCAGATTTGCTTGAAATTTGAATTCCATGCAGATGTCCCCAAAGGGTAAGAGAATCTATGATTAGCTTTCACAGGAAATGAGCCTATAAAAACCAATCTGATGATACCCTTCAGGGTCTTTGTCTTCCCACACTTGCTCTGAATACCACACTGAACCTGACAGTATGCGGCACCTGCTGCCGCTGAATCACCTATCTACCTGTGCCTGTGATATAACCTGTGAATGTACCTATATGAATAACCTGTTCAAGAATCTGTCCAGCCATCTATCACTGAGTAACAAAAAATAAAGACCATGTGACAAGTATGAAAGTCACTCCATGAACCGTCAATGCTGTGTTGATGGACTGACCAACCAATCCATCTTGTAATATACCCAATCCATCTGATCAGATTTTGAAGAAATCTAATCTGCTTTCTAACACATATCAAACAGGCTAAAGAATTTAGGTGAAGGCTTTTATCTTTTGCTAGCAGTGCCTTTGTGTAGGCTTCAGATGGGATATCTTCATATCGTGGACTATTTCCACGCATACCTGACTGGATTTTGCAAAATTTTGTATTATGAACCTCTTGACCTTTAGAGTTAAACTAATTAGGTTTTCTATTGTTGATGCATATCTATTAAGATGATCTACGTTCATTATGGGGGGACTTCTTCTCTATGTTACTGGATCCAACATGCTCGCATGCCCTAGATTTGTACAGAGACAGCCCAGAATCGACCCAGATATAGCTGAAATACATATTTGTACCTTTATGATGTGATACGCCAAGATATGGCAGGTACAGAATACTGTCCATATCCATTAAAAAATTAAGAAAGTAAAGAAAAAAATATAATACCCTAGAAATAAAGCACTTAGCTATGTATGAATCCCTGATGTCTTATTTCCCCCAAGTGTGCATGGTTTCAATTATATTCAATTTTTTTAGTTATATTTCCAAAATCATGAATGATATTTCCCATGTTTAATGGTATTTGTTTTGCATATATATGTGCGTGTGTATGTATGTATGCACTTATTCTTTATTCCTTTTTACTTGACTTGTTTCTTCTTGGTACTGTTAAGCTGATTTTCAGGGTGAAGAGCTCACATTTGATTACAACTATTTGCGAGTAATTGGTGCTGCAGTAAAGAAGTGTGATTGTGGTTCTGCTGAGTGTCGAGGTTTTATTGGCAGTGATCCATTTTCTCCGGCAGCTGTACTTCCAAATGACCTAGATGAAAACTGTGAAGTACCTGGGATGATTAAGGAAGATAGTGAAAATGAGGGTTCTCAAGATAATAAAGTGTTATCAACTAGAGAGTGCAGTGCTTGGGGAAATGTTGCAGAAGGAGAACATTCATCACAGCCTTCTGAAAGAAAAAGTGAATGCTCATCAGCTCTATTTGAGAAGCAGGCCGAGGTCTCAAATAACTTTGGTATAACGAGGAAAGTGAACACAGTTTCTAATCTAGGAAATGCTTTCAATCTGGAGAAGTCTAGGGATCCAACAAACATAGAATGCTTTGAAGAAGGTACGCTGCATTGTGGATGTTACTTATCTTTCATCAGTTTTGCTGTTATTTTTGGGTTTTCTAACAGTCTTATGGATCTGCTGCTTGGTTCACTTACGGGTCTAGTGGAAGAGAAGCTGAATGAATTGTTAGATAGCAAGGGTGGAATTTGCAGGGACAAGGTAAGTTTTTAGTGGAATTTACAGTAAATCAATCCATGTAATAATATTTTCAACTTTGCAACATTCTGTGGTTAGACAATGGGAAAGGTGTAATGCATAACTATAGATTTTTAGATAGAGAGAACACAGTTTTGTAGGGAGCAGAAATTTCATGAAATCTAAATCTCTCACAGTTAAACCAGCTACAGAAGTTGTATTTAAATTTCTTTGGGAAACTGAAAGTGCATATTGCATCTTCTAGGCATGGCAGATTTTCAAATGGAAAATTTGTGATATAGTTAATTTTTTTATAGAAGATCTGATTTTATAAATACAAATTCAGATTACGATGGACTGAGAAATTAGCAATTTAATATATTAGTCTATGTGGATGGATGTGTTGATTTGAATAACGTCCACATGCTTTATAATTCAAGGTTTCAGATGAATGTAAAACTTGAATAATGTTTGAAATCGTTGCAGTGCATAACAAAAATTATTAGAATGTTAATGTAGCTTGCAACATTTTGCAATGAGGTTCCTAAGCTTAGTGTAGAAATATTGGTTTTCATTTGAAGTGCATTTTCCAATATACTTGGTCTATAATATCATCAAATCAATGCAGAGAATGGATACTGTACTTACAAATAAGCAATGTGCTTTTTTGGGTGATTTGTTTTTGCTTCGGTGAGCAAGTCTCTCAATTTCTCTGTTTTTCTGTTTCTATTTTCAATTGTTTGTGAGACTGGGCATTGAATCAAAACAGGTGGTCTGTTGCAATGATGCAAATATAGTGTCAGCAAATATATCACCCAGGGTCCAGAAATAAACTTATTGGCAACATTGGGGAGTCAACAAATACCAGCAAACTTAAAAAGTTACAAAAATATTCTTTTTTTTTTTCCAAATTTTTTAACATGTAAATCAACCTCCCTCCAGCCCTTTTATGGGCAAATGTAACCATGAGTAGCCCCTTTGTTTTCAATCCACTGTTTTCCCTCTTTAAAGTGAGCAAGAAAATCCAGGAAAAAACCAAAAATCTCTTGACTCAGCTGATATTTTCCATTTTCTCCCAATATATTGTTGATATATCATGATATTCTCAAAATATCACAATAATTTGAAAAATCGTGATCTTTTATGGTAATATTATTGCTGGTCTGGAAAACTCCTGATATAGTTGGCGATATTTGCAACACTGGTCTATTGTATCCTCTTCTTCATTGAAACCATGGGACTCATAATCTATGTCTATATTATGTCTATGTTTAGTCTTCCATTTAGCCATTGCCATAAAAGTGGAAGTTGTAATATTTTTCTGTTTATGTAGATCTTGTCTGTGCTTGAGGCTATTGAGCCTTTTGAGATGTTTATATCAAAAGGTTATATTTCAAAGGTCTTTGCATGCACTTGTCTTTATCCTGGAGTCTGAACAACATTCACATATACAGCATCTGATGATTGAAAGAAACTATCTAAAGCGAGGTTATTGTCAAACAGGATGCTGCAAAAGATTACTTGAAGCTATTACTTGTAACAGCAGCATCTGGAGATACAGAGCATGGAGAGGTTTCTCACAGGTTAGTAACTGCTCTGTCTTATTGTCCTTTTAGACATGTAGGTAGCTTGTAAATGCTTCGTATTACTCTGAAAAAAGTTTTTATATCATTAATTAATGAGTGAAACTTTACAAAGCTTCTTATTGTCTCTAGCATAAGAGATGTTTCTATGGTACTGGACGCCCTTCTCCAAACAAGGTCACAGACAGTTTTGATTGACATAATGAATAAAAATGGTAAGAAGTATGTTATGTTGTCTTCTTGTGAGCACTTCTTTACTTTTTGACTTATCTAATTTGTCACATGATTCTGTGACTGGTGTTATCTGTTCCAAGAATTAGTTTACAGTTGTTGGTTGTGCAGGTTTGCAAATGCTGCATAATATACTGAAGCAGAATTGTAAGAACTACATCAAGACTCCAATAGTATGCAAACTGCTCAAGGTCAGCAATGTGGTTTTCCATATACACTTGGGTTCTTTTTTGGTTTAATTATTTCCTTGAATGAAAGTGCTACTTAGATCAATTCAAAGTTTGTGTTATTAGACTTGGGCAAGTCTGACTGGTTTTGAAACAAAGCTGGTCAAAATCTGTGGTTGACCTGGTAAGAGGCCATGTCAACCCTTGACTTGGTATGACTCAGCTGAGCTGATGTCTACATTAACCTAAATTTTAACAATAAAAGTTAAATTGGGACCCCCATTTGAGGATGTTTGGAGATACTCATTGGACTGGACATGTAGAAGATATAAATTGGGGTGTTTTTCAACTCTCAGAACACTTTAATAGCTTTTTCAGCATTTCATCATATATGCAAAGAACATTGTACCCCTTCCCACCTAATCAATGAGGTACAATAATAAGTCCTCCTCCACCTAATCAATGAGATCTCACTCACTTATTCTGTGTGTGTCTCCTCCTCTCACAAAGGCTGCCTTTTATAACCTTGACTTTACCCTAAATCCAAAACCTTAGATCTCCAAAGTGATCAAAGGTTGAGATTGAATTCACCTTCACTTTATGATCTAATGGCTAGGATTTAATTTAATTTGTTAATGCCAAACACTTGGGCATTTAATTAAATTAAACTCACCTTAATTATAAAAGTACATTCACTTCAATAATCACTTTATTAAAGTGAATCTCCTAAGTCCTGAGAGGCATTAAGGATGAGTTCCACATGTTAGACACAAAACCGATGTGGAAGTACCTGTCCGATGCTACATACATCAACACCCCGTGTCCTTGCTAATCTAGGATCATCTCGATCCATCTGCTTCTTGGTGCCCCTAATCGGGAGCACCATAAAAAGGAAGTGATCTGCTGGGTGGGAGCTGGCCCAGGATGTGGATGTGGCTGGAGGATAGAAACAAAGATCAACACTTGGTGATTTTTCTGTCTTTGGCTGACTTTTGTGGTCATTTCTTGGAGGCTAATAAAATATATTCTCTTATTTAGAGATAATAGAAGGCTTGACCACTTCTCTTATTTAGAGACCAAAAAGGCCTGGCCACCTCCCCTAGTACAACAAAAAGGGGAATTTTACTGCACTAAGCCTTCAGAAGTTTGTGTCCTTGACAGTTTTTCTGTCGTTGTCATTGTTTCACTTCCATAGGGCTTGATACTTTGACCACTTGTGCACATTATGTTACTGAAACTACTTGAAATTTGAGGTTGCCCTTAGTGATCAACAAAACTTTTCGCCGAGTTCAACTCCAAAAGGCCTCAATATGATAAATGAAGCTCTGGTAATTTACTCCTAGAGGTCAAAACTCTGTAACCATTGCTTCAATACCATTTGTGGTGCACTAGACCCCCTCTATAACTTTGTCGAAGGAATGGGGTACATTATACTTGGAAAACATTACCCCAAGCTACCTATCTATGGACTAATATGACACATAATATAGTAATAAGAGGAACTAAATTCCACATGTACTCAGCAATAGAAGACGCTGGCTATCTATTCATATTTTATCAAAGAATTCAACACATAAAATCCCAAAATAGCTCACAACAACAAAATGTCGATGATTTTTCCTACAACAATCATATGCCAACTAAACCATTTTTAACAGAATCCAATACAAGTGCAAGCCATAAGCACAACATAGCAACTCAAAGATTTTCACATAAATATTCTAAACATTGCAAGTATTAATTATTTTGTCTATGTATGATTTTCTTCGCATGAAGATGGTGGAAGACACCAAATAGCACTAACCATGGACCTTGGGGTTTTATACTTTATCTGCGGGCTGTAGGCAGGGTGCCGTGGGCTAAGCTTTGATTGAAACACTCCACCGAGGTACATTTTTTTGACATATTTTTTCAGTCATGTAATTGGCTGGAAATCTGAAACTCTAATCCCATCACCCAAAACCTGCAATATGTGATTTTCTGGATTGTAACCTAGTGTCTACAGTGAATCACCAATCGACCTTAAAATTTAATTAGGTTGCAATGCATGAGAACTTGTTTGTTTTCTTTCTGTAAATATAGTTGTCGTTGTGAGGTGTAGGTAGAAAGGTTTGAATTTCGTACCGCCTTCGATGATAATATATATAAGTATTACTAGTAATTTATGGCTTTGGAGGAGAGAACAAAAGTAGTAACGCTTAGTGTGACCACTCTTTGATTTAAAAACTGTCAAGATTTTCTATGCTGAATTTCTACTGGACAAACCTAGGGGCCACTATTAAATGTGAATCTTGCAGATACAAGATGCTGTGTGCAGGCCATTAAGAAATATTTTGCAGGCCGTTAAGAAAAATAGCGTTAGGAATCTCTTGATAGCGTTTTGCAGGTCATTAGGAATCGCTTGATAAGCTGCAACTAGTTTCCTGTCTGAAGTTAGTCTTCAGAAATCAAAACAGAAGAATTATAAAATTAAAAACTTGCCGATTTATAACGGCCTACTGATCATTAAGGGTTGACCTTGGGTGAGTCTTGTGATCATACGGGGGCTGATTGTGGGCATGAGTGTCTGTCTTTCACAACGGCATACCAATGATACATAAGAAAAGATAAGGCGCGAAGTAGACACTAGCATCTCATAAAGGCACGAGTATCTGACCTTTGCTTTGGCGTGCATCTACAATAGACAATCTAGTCGTCTATAGCGAATGCTATACGATATATCGATAAAAGCGGACATGGATAATATAGTTTATGTGGCTCTAAAGCAGCAGAGGAGGATATATGCATTGGGTGGTCCTGCCGGGCAGGGCAGTATAACGGCCACTATAATGCCAGTGTGGTAGTATGACTGGCATTAGCATCCCCATGCCTGCCATTCTGGTGTAATAACCTTTTTTCTGGTTTCTGGATATGAGTAGTACGGTGATCAGCACTATTTTCCCTGCTGTGTCAAGGCCAAATACACTAGCTGTCGCGACCAGTGATCAAATTTTAGGGGTTGGTCTTAATTTCAGTTAGAAGGGTATATATTCATGCAGCCCTTCCATGATGAAAAGCTTAAAAAAACAGTCTTTAGCTGTCGCGACCAGTGATCAAATTTGAAGGGTTGGTCTTATTTTCAGTTAGAATGGATATATATTCATGCAACCCTTCCATGATGAAAAGCTTAAAAAAAAAATACATTTCAATTAACAGTAATAAATTAACTACACACTTCGTAAAATTAGTAAATCCAAAATATGACCTTAACATTAGCAAAGCTGCCTGCAAAATATCACCTTCACATTCTCAAAGCACAGATTCAAAGATTCAAAGATCGAAGTGTAATTGTAATTTTTTTTTTACATATTTAAAGATGCTTTCAAATATTTTGTTTGTCAGAGTAGATAAAATGCATGCCATTGTAGCGTGTTTTCCACAGAATTATTAAGATAATTAACAATATATATTTTTGTAGTGTGTCTATTGTCTATACAACCCCAAATCTGTGAGCAAATTGTTGAATCAATCTAGAAACATATATTTGTGAGCCCTCGAAGAAAGAAAGAAGTCATTTTATCATTTTACTTTTTTTTTTATCATTATTTAATTGGTTGCAACAATAGAAACAATGAGATCCAAATTTGGATGACCTGCAAGCTTTCTAAATCAAGCACAGAGAGAGATTTGATTTCATACCTCTTAGAAAGAGAAGTAGATTCTCCACAAATCTGAAGCCTTTCGCTATTGCAGCCAATAGTGAACACACAACCAATAGTGAACACATGAACTTGAAAGCAACGTAAATAGCTAATGATTCAAAGACACATTATTGGATATCAACTTCCAACAAACTATGGTAGAAAATCCATAATGAAATACTGGCACAATTCAAGTGTAACAAGAATTCAAAGAATATCTTTAAAGAAGAAAAATGATCTACAAATCCAGTTTAAGAACAAAGGGTCTTACAAACAATTCCAGAGAATTTAGGATGGCAGTAATGCCAGGGTCGTGTGCATGCTATGGATGCTCCAAAAGAGGGGAAATACCAACATAATTCAAATCACTGAAATCAAGCATAGCAAGAATTCAAATAATACCTTCGATGAAATTGACAGAGTACAAATCCGTTCGCTATTTCAGTGAAGAACAAACACATTGATTGGACTTTGGAAGGCAATGTAGAGAATTGATGATGACAATACCGCCACAGTTTTGGTGATGCCATGGATGGTTCAAGAAAATAGATAGGTAATATTAAATCATATTCCAGAAAACAAATAGGGAATGTAACTTTATTTTTCCTCTAGCACATGTCGAGTCCTATCTGCCACTTATCCTCCATCACATTAATGCGATTTGGTATGGTACAATAACACTACCGTGGAGTAAATAAAGGCCCTCATAGTAAAAGAAAATTGCCAAAGAATATTAAGTTCAACATTTGTTCATTTTCCATTCAAACCTAATATTATATCTAGATCTTGATCAGACATAATGTCTCTATGTCCAAAAATTACAAAATCAATGTAGTGTCAAAGGGAGGTTGTTTGATTCTCGGTTCATTCCTCCATTTCACCATTAGTATTAAAATTTTATGTCGTAGGAGATTGACTTCTGAGGTTGGCGTCACTTTGCCCGCCACAAGAGCCCCCGCTTCAAAACTCGAAGACAAGTTGCAATGTAAAGTAAGTTATCCATCGATGTGTTACTCACCAAAGACTTACATGTAATTGACACTTTGAAGAATAACCCTTCTTATGAAATTTTAACATGCACCTTGCACTTCTTCGAAAATGGGTAAAAATGAAAATGAGCTTTCTTTTGGACGACCATCTCTTAATGGCACTACTGGGACTTGCTAGGAACCCTTGATGGATTGTGACGTGCTCAATTTTAATCCCGGGTCGCAACCAGTGTTTTAAAAATTGGTGAGAATGGAGCTGGCCATTTCAACCAATTTGAACCCTAAAAGAGGAAGGAAAGGCCCTTGAATGAGCCATACCGGTGGGTTCAATGACTTTGTTCTGAATCTCGACTTTTAAAACAATGGTCGCCACTGTGTAAATATAATATAACATAGCATAAGGGGTGTCGTATAAAATAAGTTTCTATATATTAACATATCTTATAGAAAAGCTATATATATATATATATATATATATATATATATATATATATATTTATTTATTTATTTATCTTTTTTACCAGGAAAGAAACAAAAGAAAATAAGTTCCTATATATTAACATATCTTATAGAAAAGTTATCTATATATATATATATATTTTAACGGGGAAAGAAACAAAAGAATTGCAATAACAAAACAAAGAAGATTTTTTCATATATTTTATATTTTTTATAAAATATATATGAATATAAAAATACAAGATATATTTTTCTTAGGGAAGAGGTTAAATTGGGATTAAATGTAATATCATATTTTATATATGGGATTAAAGTTAGATATTGTTAAAAGTTTGCTAAAAAGTAATTTAGAGGATGACCATAAGGGACACTAGCTTTTTTTTGCAGATACTATCTAGGTTGAAACAACATGTTGGTTTTGGAATAAGACATAGAACCTCTTCTGTTTGGTTAAAAGCTAGTCTTCCTTGGATGCAAGGAAACATATTAATAGTCCAAGACCTAGATGTTGATATTATGGTAGCTGCGGGAGGTATTAACCTCCACGTATAACCATGACAAGAATATAATATTCCGGGAAGCAAGAAGAAAACCTAAAGCATTGGACATAGCCCTAGAAGACCAGTTGACTAAAGGAAATATTTAATATTGAGTTTTTAGCCTCCAGAATGAGAAGGCAACCCAGAGAACTAAGGAGTAACAGTATAAATACAGGATGCTAGAGCTCATTTGGACACACACACATCTCGCAATTGCGGAAATTTAGTTGTGCACAAGTATGGAGAGTAGCTACAATTGCAACCACTGCACTTGTATTTTTGGTTTCAGTCTTGGACTCTCTTGTTTATGGTTTGGACTTTCTGCTTGGTATGCTAACTCTGGAGAGTGATACGCTACCTTGATTGGCTATTAGGCCTAGGGTTTGCTTCCAGAATTTTTCTCTATCAAGGTTAAGGTGCTCGGGGGTGGCTTCGGTCTATGGTTGCGTGACAATATTTCTATATTGTCTATGGTTAAACGAGCACACCTATTATTTCTAACAGGTTATGGGCCCACACTATCTTTGGACAGTCTAACCACTAGAAGATAGATTGGGAGGATTTGTTTAGTTGCAGTTGCAGTTGTAGTGAAAGTTTTTGCTGTAGCAATGAAACACTAACCCTCTTGTTGAGGCACCTTAAGTGAAGAGATTGACCTAATTTCTGGATACCTTAGTGTGCCCTAACCTAGCGCACCTCATGGTATTCTCAACAAGCTAAGACATCAAATTTGAGTTTTTGGTCAAAGTCAAAGGTTGACCAAGTCAAAGCAGTCATGACCTACTCTATGAAGTTAGAAAACAAGTTAGAAGGGGCTTCTAACTTCAGAGCATGGAAGGCAAGGATTGTTCTTATCCTTGCCAAGAATAAAATGTTGGATATCGTGAAAGGAAAGATCGTGGAACCACAATTTGAAGAAGGAAAAGAGAAGGAACCTCAAAACGTTGTAGTTATGGAGAAGTTCAAAGACAATGACATCAATGCCATGAGTATCATAGTGGACTTTGTAAAAGACCACTTGATACCCTACATCTCTCATCTTGACTCATCTAAGAAAATGTACGATGCTCTAACTAACCTCTTCTCAGTCAAAAACATTGGACAAGTAATGAGTCTGAAGAATGAGCTCCGTGACATGAAAATGAATGAAGATGACATCATACCATCATACCTTGTGAGAATCTCTCAGTTAAGAGATCAACTACAAGCTATTGAAGAAATCATTTCAGAGAAGGAATTGGTAAATATAGTATTCAATGGTGTTCCCAAGACACGGGATGCATTTGCCGCAAGCATGAACACAAGGAAGGAGTATCCCACATTTGAAGAACTTTGGACTTGCTGCGCACAAGATTAATCAAGGATTAACGGAAAAGAGAAACCCCAAAGAAATACGATGATCAAGCTTTCACAGCAAGGTTCAAGAATTTCAGGAATATGAAGAAGTTTGGCTCAAAGAAGAAACCAAATCAAGAAAATGATATGTCAAAGATACAATGCTTCAACTGTCGAAAATATGGTCACTACAGGAACCATTGTCCCGAGTTAAAGAAAATGAAGGAAACAGACGAAGCAACAGTTGTCGAAGAAAGGGAACCCTCAAAGAAAGTCAAGCAGGATAAAACAAACTTCTTCTTCTAAGTCATGGTAACAATATTCTTCAAAGCTCGTGTATATATCATGTTTACATAGTTCATGTACATATCATGTATATCTATTTCTTAGATGAAAATATGTTCAAGGGTAACAATACCTATGGAAGAATAAAGTGATAAGGATTGCTATTACGATGACTAGAAGTCAAGCAATACACATGAAAAGATGAAGTATGTTGACAATCTTTGGTAACAATTCCCGTGGAAGCTATTATATAAGTAACAACTGCCAGATAAGCCAAAATCA
>ML784649.1:32806-50162 GCA_009831015.1 Picea engelmannii | reverse complement strand
GGTTGTTTTATTGCATCTCTAGTATACTTTACCAGTACTATTCCTTTTTGCAGATACATTAGGCATTCTCATTGTACATACAAATACTTTCTGTAGTAAGATTGGTCATTTCTGGCCACTCGTGGTAATTTATATTTAAATTACATTAAATATGTCACCTTGTTGATGTTGTTCCTTTGCAAACGCAGCTGACAGAAAGCTTCTAAATTATTTATGCAGTACAATAAAAAACAGAGTCTTTTAACATGTAAACAATTTGTTATTTCTGTAGTTTCTATTTGGTTAAGCTTGGATATTATACAAGAAAAATACATCTAATTTACTCTGTATTCTATCATTACTTTTCATTGTATGGACCTGTCACCTCAGATATGGAGATGTCCAGTCTAGTTTAGTTGAAATTGTATCCATAGTTATTTTCATAGTTGAAGTAAAATCTGTTTCTTTAGTTTTGTAAGCAGTTTAATCCATTTATTCGAAGGGGAAAAGTTTCTAAGCATGAAAGTTGTAATTTTTTAATATTGTTGGAAACATTAAAAATTGCTTTTAATATGTTCAGTATTTATGTTATAACTTGGCCTATATAATTTTTAATTAATCTAAATTTTTAAAGCTTACGCGTAGATTGCAGCGTCTACCTATTGCACATGTAGCATTTGGGGAGATTTATTAAAATGTTCTAAATGGTTGCAAGGTGTAAGTGCAATTATGTTTACATTTAGGAGATTAGGAAATTAAGAGAAAAATCGATATTAGATTATGTATTTCTGGTCTTGTACTTTTGTTTGCATTGCTTAGTATGCTGTCTTTGTATCATTAGATTATCATTTTTTGAGTATCGAGTGAATGTATTATTTGTTTCCTTGGAAGTATTATGTTTGGCTGAATACTTTATATTAAACAAAGCTGCCTTTTCCTTTTCCTCTTTTTTCTTTTTTTTACCTTGAAGTTGCTTTTCTATGAGATTAAATCTGTTCAGTTTATTCATGTGGATTGTAACTCTTTCTTATTATAATTTTGATAGATTTGTTTAGTCAGAACCATTTTGATTTAGTCTATTATTTCTCAAGTGGCTAAATCAATTGAGGAAAAAAGAAGTATTTGCAGTTTGGCTTGCAACACAATTTATATTATTTTAAAGAGATGTAAAATTAGCATGAGATTTTTCTACTTCTTATACTGAAGGATGGACCTAAAAAGTGCAGGTTCAACAGATAGCTCAAAGATTTCGAGATAATTGCATACCTCGCATTATTAAAAATACTGAAAACAAGGAAGGATTGAATTTGAATAAAGTTGGATTGATATTCGATGATTACGAATTGAATAGTTGTAGGTTGTCAGTCAAGCAACCAAAAATGGTTCCAAGACAAACATATGCAATAGATTGCATTAGTCAGACACCAGTGGAGCAAGATAATGTTGCAGATAGTCTCATTTCTATGTCAGGTCGGTATGAGGTTAGCCATGGTACTCGTGAAAATTCCCCTGGTCAAGATGGCAGTGAGAAATTGAACAGGAAAAATGCTCTGGATGGATGGAAGACAGGGAAAAAAGTCCGAAAGAGGAAAAGCCGCTGGGATCAACCAACAGGGATCATTACTCAAGAAATTTCGTTTCAAACAAACTTAAGATGTGGAGAATCCAATGTAGAAAATGGGAAGGATTCTGGTTCTCTCATTCTTCAATGTGATAAAGAGAACAATGTAGAAACAGACCAGGATGTTTCCACTTCTGGTGGTAAATGGTCTTCTGAACAAAATCATGTGACCAATATTCATGGAAATAGTTCTTGTCCAGGTACTGTTGTTCAGTCTGCGATATCTTCTTGTCCACCGTCTGAAGACATGTGCATGTCAAATGCACCTGGGACATCTGGAAAAGAGCAGTCTTCTTTGCAGTTTCCCATGCAACAAACTGTTCAAATGCCTGGACGTGTAGATTCATGTGTGGGCTCCAGCTGTACTGTACCATGCTCAACAGATATGCCTGCTACACAACCCTACATGATGCCTCCTCACTTAAAGACTGTTTATGGATATCCTTTGAAGTGCCAAGGCAATATCCTACCACATTGGCCACTTTCATATGGTATACCTGTATTCCTCTTGGGGAATCTGGGAAGATCACCTACTACATTACTTGATGGCATGTCTCAGCCATTGTCAGCTCATAGGCCACATTGCCCATCCAGTAACAATCCAATTTCGTCAACTGTGATCCCAAATATGCGATCTTGTCCAGCACAACCTGTTATGGGATGCTTTCCTCGGAATCCACAGCACCAATTGCAACCCTTTAACATCTCCTTACCAATGCAATCAGCTGCTCATCCATTGCAGAATGTGAGACAACAACCTTTCCAAATGCATCCAGGACAGGCTGTTAGGCAGTGTGCATCTGACAATCCAGATTACTTGGAGCCAGAGCCACCTGTACCAGGATTGTCCCCATCAAGGTCATCGGAAACTCCATGTAATAGCAATTGGCCAGTAAGAGGAAGAAACAAGGTGGGCCATGGCCAAGCAGGGAAGCCAGGCAAGAGACAAGGGAAACAACAGAGGTTTAATTACCCAAGGTTCTCAAACTACAAAGGGCCCTCAGATAGAAAATACAAGGATTGTTTCCCTCAGAAAAAATATCCATCGTTTAAGGCTACATGGAAAAACAGGCTTTCTTCTAATTTTCATAAGAATTGTAGTCCACACCATCTATCGAATGAAAATAGTCTTCATTTGCAAAATTTGCAACAAAATTCAGAGCATGTAAACATTGCAAATTTCCCCGAGGCTGTAAGCAAGAATTTTTCTACATTCCATTGATGATAAATCTATTCCATTTGTTATGCAAGCAATTTTATATTGCTGTATATGTTAGTGTCATTTGTATGAACTTGATATCCTTTCACTTCAAAGTGTATCTTTTTTTCTGTTTATCAATGACGAACCAAATATCATTGGGTTTGTATAGCACCATATCTGATGTAGTCCTTGTTTTAATAAAAGTTGGAATTTGTGGTAATTAGAGTTCAAAACATACGATGTGAATAAGCATAACAAATGGAGCAACATTTTGCAAGTTCTGTAAGTAGGTGGTGTTTTTTGGAACAAGTTTGTTGCATTAATAGAGTATATTTTAATTCACATTTAGACACATTCTCATAGCGCTTTTCAGCATTCTTGGGTAAGGCAGTTACTTTTTATTTATATGCACTAGGTAAAGTTCTTGGCCAAATTCTCAAATATATGCTTAACTTATCATCTTCATTCTTTGAGGATTTTCAACTCCTGCTTTCCTTGTAATACCGTATCTGCATCTATACTCTTGTTTTGGCAGCATGGAACCTCATTAGGGAAGACCAACCTTATTTTGTGTGTTTTTAGATTTTTAAAGATAATGAAGTAAGTTTATAGTACCTAGTTGTCATTCATTTATAGTTGCTAGGGTTAATCAATTGAAAATAACAATATCGCTATCTTTTACAGCATTAATTACTTATAAACATAAATTTTTTTGCTTTTCAATGTCAGGTTTCCTTTCCGATTCCTAAAGAAGCCATGGAGAAGTGTCATTTACTGCAATCAGTATTAGTCATTAATTGGTTACTTGTCAAGGAAGATGCTTTGGAGATTTTCTTCTTGCTTTAACATGCATTAAAAATTAATTATTAAATTACTTAGAGTCGATCCTAATATTTTGATAGCATCTACAAATTGCCTAGTTGTAAATCCACGGGAAATAAGCTTCACTATTGGAAAAGTCTAATTTGTATCAGTGTTATCAGAACTGAACTGATCGACTCCAAAAATGTGAACCAAACCAGAATAGGAAAAAAACTGGACCAAAAATTCGATTGACCAAAAAATACATAAATATTTAAATTTTGAAAAAATAACATATATATTCGTATGCACCCGATTCTAAACCATCTTTAAACAAATATTCAAAGTTTCTCATTAATATAGCAAGAGTGCATATAACCAAATAGCATGGAGTTCAATACATCTTTAATCCAAAATACTTCAACAAAGAGGAGTGGCCTCTAGAGTCCAAAAATAAGCATATTACTAATGAGTAACTACAATGACATAGTCTAGAGTCTAGACTCTGCAATCTCATCATATGGTACTAGTAACTAGTATTGCTACTAGGTAGAATCATCAAAATCCTCATCCTCATCCTCATAATGACTAGACTCTATAGTGGGATTTTGGCTTGATTCCCTTAGCCTTGAAGGTAGTGGTACCTCTCGTTGTGGAAGTGGGTTCAAGTCCATCCAAGAAGGGTCGTCATTGTCAAATGTTGGTGCTGGACTCTCCACAACCCACTCCAATGCGGGATCAAAGTGTCGCTTGATTTAGGGGTTTTGTTCAACCACTGGTTGCGTTTCAACCTAGGGTTGCACTGACACTTTTTGCTCCAAACGGTTCCACTTATTGGTATGTATACGTTAAAAAATGCTCCAATTGCATTCACACTCAGAAGCACTACACGTTTGGCTCAATATTCGATTTGCAAACTTTTGCAGATCATGGCACTGGCCACCAAATTGTTGCCATCAATAGGTCGCAATAAGAGTGTAAAATCTTTCGCAAATGACTTTGAAACTTTAACTTAACTTTTGCAATGAAAAATATAATTTGAAAACTTTGAACTTTCTTTCCGATGGATCGTTTGTTGTGTTTCATATAGCCATAGACATGTCAAAGGTATCAATTTTTTCATTGAAATGCAAGAGCTTGCTATGTATTTCATCTTGTATCTTGTGATCAGGAACCATATGCTCAATGCATTTGTACAACCCTGTTTTACACCCCCATTTGTTTCAAAATCTTTTGTATAATGGTACCTTCAAAGTTAAGAAGACAAAATATTTATCAATTGTATTCGAATCTTTGGCTAAGCTTTTGTAATGAATAACATCACTTAGAAACTTTTAAATTACATCCCTTGGGTTTAAGTAAGAGCCACTGGCTTGTAAAGGTGTATGGAGTTGTTTGTTCCATTTTTCATCAATGATTCTCCATAGAGGAAGATACTTTTGTCTTTTATCCTCATACATTGACTTTATTGCCTTTTGGGTCTGGTCCATGGCCTCATAAATAAAACCTACAATGGATTTATCACCATCCACCATTCAAAACACTTACATAAGAGGTTCACTGAATAACACCATCTCTTCTTCCTTTTTTTCCGAAAGCTTTTTTCAAATACTTTGTCAACCACCTCTTTCCCTTTAGCTATTTTGCTCCACCAAGATTCATTCTATTAATCACATGAAAACATCCTCTGCAAGTTGGTTTTTCGTTGAACAATGGATTGCAATGAAAGAAAGTTTGCTGCAAATTGTGTAATCATTGATCAAACAAGCTCTCTACCCCCAATGTTTTTTCTCACAAGGTTTAAAACCCATGTGTGGTTGTAGATGTCCCTGCTTATGAATTTTGTTTGTTCCACACTTCTTCACCCACTCAATTTTTCCAATATCCTTAAGCATGAGATCCAAATAATGCACATGGAGTCCACCAAATGGTGGTTTGTTTTTTCCTCTTACATCCTTCCCGCTACATAGTTGGAGGCATTGTCAGTGATCACTTGTACAACATTCTTGACCCCCACCTCCACAACTACTTCATCCAAAAGACTAATAATTGTGCATCCTTCACTTAACCAGATGCATACACATTTAAGAAACATGATTGCTTTTGGACAAGCAATTAAGAAATTGATAATGGTGCGAGATCTTCCATCAAGTCATTCAACATATATGATTGTGCACCCTGTTTTAGTCCATGACTGCTTGAACTCTATGAGGTATTCATCTATTCTTTGGACCTCATTTTGTAAAATTGTCTCCATGATATCATGAAAATTAGGGCCTTTGATGTCCAGACCACATGAAGATATAACATCTATCAGAGGTTGATAATATGAAGAATTAGTAGCATTGTGTAAGATTTTCTGAGGAACTAAAGGCTACCCAACAAGTCTGTCTTTTGACCTCTTGTTGGGCTCTAAGTTCAAGGTTTCAAAACTGTCCTTGCTGTTGTTTTAGGAGAACAAACAGGCCTGAAAAATCTCCCCTCAAATCTGCCTTCAAACTGATGATTGGATGCTCTTTTAAGCTGCCCTTGCAAGTGTTTTAGTAACCAAGGTTAGCACATGCATAGACCTTAAAAGATACAATACTCCTTTAGATCTTTAACTACTTACAACTGATAAATAACTAAGCATACATGACAAGTGAACACATAATTTTTTGGTCAACATGACCTTGGAAAAACCCCCATGGGGGAAGCCAGTAAGAGAGAGATGTATATATGGTTGTCTCAAACAAAAACTACAATGAGAAAAAGAAACAAAGGAACTTGTTACAATAGGCTTGCTTCTCACAAGCTAAACCAAGAGTTCCCTTGAAGTTGGTGCCCCTTTTGTGCTTGTGCACCCTCTCTCATATGTGCCTGCTAGAAGATGGGTTGCGCCTTCCTGAAGTTCCTTTCTTGCTTGAAGATATGAGCAACCCCTTTGTGCTTGGGTTGTGCCCCCACTCCAACAAGCCACCCTCCAACTCAAGGCTCCACACACTAGTGCACAACTACTAAGGTTGATGCACACCCTCCTAGTGTGCACCCTCTCTTAGCCTTGCGCCCTCCAATAATGCTTGCGCTCCAACCTCAAGCCCTTACACCCTTGTCTCTTACAAGTGCGCCACCTCCAAGCTTGAGATTCCTCCAATACTTGTGCACCCTCCTCTCCTCAAGAGTGCGCCCAAGCCTCCAAACCCTCACTCTCTCTTCTCTTCACTCATCTTCTCCTCACCCAAATCTCTCAAGTGAGCAAGTGAACAATATGAGCCTCATCCTTATCCTTTTGCTTCCTTTAGCCTCTCTTTGGCCAAACTTAAAAGACCAATGGCCTATATTAGATCTAGCCAAGTCTAATCAATGGATGAGATCTCATCTCATAAATCTCACTTGGAAACCCACTTTGCTCAAGTTTCCATAGTTTGCTTTATGTCTATCAATTCACCCACTTTGTGAATTAATTGTCACTTCATGACTTAAGCGACAAATTTCACTTTATGACTTAAGCGACTAAGTCAAAGTGAAATTAGATCATAAAGTAAAGGTACAAGGGTAATAATCTCCCCCTTTGTGTTTAGAGACTCACAAACACAAGGGTATCACTTTCCAAGATACCCAAATCTCAACACATTGAAATGTATGTTCTCATCATATTTCCATTTAGCAATGCATTCCCAAACAACCGTCTTCTCCATCTTCTTCCATTTAGCATCAACGATGGGTTGAGCACTAGGGGTGGTGTGGAGTACAAAGAAAGAGTCGATCCCTTTACATGTCCTCTTCAAATTGGATGAATTAGGCCATAAACATGTTCATCTCTATGTCCAATAAGAAAACTAGAGAATTCTTCAAAAGTAGGTAAATGATCTCTAGGGTCATTGTGAAAAGTATCATCAAGTTGACTTCTTCCTATGCATTTTTTAAACTTCTTGTTCTTGGCTTTATCTATTTGGAAGGCTTCAAGAAGACCTTGCATCTCCGCTTTTAGATTGCTAGAGATTTTTGAGAAAGGTTCTACTTGGTCTCTTTTATGTGCTAAGTGCTCTTTTATCTTATGGATGCCCCCACCTTGAACTCTCTTCCCATAATAGTTGCATATTTTTTCCCCTCTTCATCCAAATGACAATGAAGCCATGCTGGATCCCTTTTGATTTCATGGGCCAAGATAATTTTTACACCAACAACCAAAAATCTGCAAATAAAATCCTAGGGATTCTTAATTACTAAGAAAAAAACAATTATTTTAAAGAGAAAAAGAGAAGAACAAGAGAAACCCTAACATATCTTCAGAAGCTTTCCAAATATTGAGAAGACCAAATATTGAGAAGAAGAGTAGCTCATAACAAACAAAAAAATAGCTCTTTAACATCCCATAAAAATCTGAAAATGAATCCTTCAATCACCTCCAAAAACAACCCAAGATATTTTTAAAAAATCTCATGAAACAACTTCAAATTTTTCTAAGAAATTGAACCCGAAAAATCTCCCCATTCAATCAACTCTCCAAATCTGCCCAAAAACTTTTTCAAAACAACCCTGCAAATAGGTCTCCAAAACCACCAAAGAAACTTAGCTCAAGAATCTCAATTAGCTCAAATGAATAGTGTGAGTGAAATAGAGGGCGGGAACATCTTTAAATAGGTTTTAGTAGGCCCTAGGGTTAGGTATGAAGTAGCCTCTCTCTTAATTTATTGTTTTTTTAAAAAGAAATTTTTGGGTTCTTAGTTGCGTCGTATGCACTGTATGGAACCGTCCGATTCGGTACCGTACTGGCCTAAAACAATGTGAATCACCTAACCGGACTGGATTTGTGCCAAAATCGGTCGGACCAGTCGGTTCCGTTGGTTCCGGTTTGGTTCCGATGGCATTGATTTGTATAACCATTTAGCTTATCGTTAATGTCAATGATGAATGTGTTTTTAGTCAATTACATGTGCACACTCTGTAGCCCTCTTCTTAGTAATGAATATTGGCAAGGGGGGTGTAGGATCGTGGGCTCATGACGGGGATTTAATTAAGAGATACTTGAGTTACCGATGAGTAAAGAGTATGAAATAAAGATTGGGGGAGGGGGGTGCTGAATTGTGGTCTCATGACAGGGATTTAGTTCAGAGACACTTGAGTTACTGATCAGTAAAGGACATAAAATAAGTTGTAGATGAGGTAGGCATCTTACATAGGACAGATTGTTATTCTTAGTCTTTGATGGAAACATTTGCTGCTAAGGCCAGTCTGGCTTCTTGTCTTTTCGTTTTCATTATTTTAGGTCTGTTTTTACCGATGTCTATAACAAAAGGGATACAAAAATTTCTGTAACGTCTATGTTAATGATAATTCATTACACTGAACACGAGATTTTTTATTATGAGTAGTATGGTTTTGTTGAATATGCTTCAGACTAGACCAGGTAGTCATTGTTATCATGACTCTCTAATGACAGATATTCGTTTATGCCATAACATGTGTCTTTTGCAGCCTTTCCACCCTGTTGTAATCCATCATTTTTCCCACAATACCAAGAAATATGTCTCATCTTACTGGGTTGATTAGAAATTTCATGACTATACACAAGACTGTTCTTTTCCTGAGTGCTCCGTGGGGACTACTCTATTACGACAGTGTTCAATAACCAATAAATATCCACAAGCAACAAATCTAGCTTCTCTTGGAGAACCTTTTGAAGAAAAGTTTGTCTTCAAGTGTTTCAGTGAAAAATGTACATATGGAGCCTCGCGAATTTTATTTTACATGGGAGCCATTCTTCTTTCCCCTGTGGCCCCAACACAATCAGTGGTGTGATGCTTTGGGAAAAACCTATTCTCAGGGTGTGACAAGCAATGTGTACAGGTCCTAAAGCAGGCCCTAAATGCTTAGTAGCGGAAGTCGTTAAAGAAAGCACCCAAGCCCATTAGCCTTTAGTCAATCTTTCTTGTTTCAGTGATCGACAAGAGCAATGGCACAATAACCACTTTGATTCGTTTATTCAATGGTCGGTGTTGAGGGCTGGCCAATTAACCTAACCGATTTGATAATCTAAGTATCAGTTGTTGGGGTCTTAACTTCTTGGTTGTAGTTGTGATTCTAAAAACAAATTGTGTTCCTTTTATCCCTATGTTAAGTGATTCTAAAGATGCTTTTAGCTAGTCAGTATATGATGGACCTTATTCACGTTTTGATAATTTTCTAGGTTAGTACAGATCATTGCTAAGATAATTTGGAAATAAACCATAACATACTGTGTTTTTCTGGGATGAATTTCTATTTGTAAGTTTTCATTGCTTGTCATCGATGTGATGGTTCCTGTGGAATATTGTCTTTTATTTTTCATTTTGGAAGTTTAAAGACAAATTATCCATTCAACCGTTTTACATTTTCCTTAACTGAATTTTATTGCTCTCTGTGATGTCTTCGACACATTGGAAATCCTTCTGAAGCCCTGCAAACTTTGCTTTTTTATTCTCATTTGATGTTTCACAAATTCTTGTTTTCAATTTTCATAACTACAGTTGGTTTTTGTTAAAAATAGATTCACTTTCAACTTTGAAATTTTGAGATTTCTTTCTTAACCTCTTACAATTCGCTTTGACATCCCATCTTTGCACAAGCTATATATTGTCTAGAGAAATATGTCACCTGCAGAATTGCAAGCTTTCATGGTAAACAATTTTACGAATGGTTGGTTCAAGAACATGGTAAAAACCAAAGGATCAGATACCATTATAATATTAGCATATTAAAGTATTTGAAACCATTCTATCGAAAAGATTCCAACAAATATAATTCAAGGATGAACTAAGGCTCACTCAGGATTAGAGATACGCTCAACGTTTTCATAGATCAAAAGTTAATATGATATTCTAAAATGGAACCAATTTATATTAATTCTCATGTTCCAGTTTCATTATCTCTCATGGCTCTGATGATGGGTCATAGTAGTGACTTGAGTTGTTGCTGCTAAATGCACAAAAGAAACTAAAAACCCATCTTATTGTTTTTAGAGATCAAAAGTCAAACACAACATTATAATAATAGAACCAATCAATATTGATAATCCTATTTCATTTTCATTATTGATAATTAATAATCTTATTTCATTTTCATATGAGGTCATAGTTGTGACCGAAATAAAGCAACTTAATATGCATGCAATGAATTCCACATGCAATAAATCGTGTAAGTTTTGGCACACATATAAACATGTCATATAAATAACGATGTAAATTGAAGTAGGAAAGATTGATTAGAGGTGGACAATGTTTGTTAAAAGGTGGTTGTGGAAATTTATAATTTAATAATAACGAGGTTGATTAAAAGTTATTTTTGAACAAGCTAAGAGTTGTAATTATTCAATTTTTTTTCAAAGAAGTGAAAAATAATTCAAAATTAAGTGGAAAATTATAAGTCAGAGTTAGAGTTATAGGTTGTATATGGTGGTTTTTATCATTATAAGTTGTGGATGATGTTCATCATATCACCTTGGATTTGGTTCTTTGGATTCTTTCTTTTGCAAGAGAATTTATGACTAAAAAGAGAATATGGCTAGTATGCATCCTTTGTCATTCAAGGAGGAATGCTAATAGTAGATGAGTTTGACTGATTGGCCATGATCCATGGGTTGCAATGACTAGGATAAAAGTACTGCAACAACATGATTTTGAGAATAGGCACGATTTTTAGTTGATCCGAGACTTCAAATACTTCAATAGTTTGTGTACACCAAGCCAATTGCATTGGTTGTAAGAATAAATGTTATGATCCTTACTCTTAAAATTGAATTACAAATAGAGGTGGTAGGTTTAGGGGAGGGAGGGTGTTATTATTCACCTAGAAGGAAAGCAAGAAACTTTATTTGCTTGGCGAATTTGAAAAACAACAAACAACTAGGCGGAAGCCTTGGCCCTTTGGAAAGGACTCATGATAATGAAGAGTCAAAACATAAAAAATGCATCCGTAGTTGGGGATTCTATGGTCATCATTTGAAACATGGTAATCAAAACTCTTCCAAAGGAAACTCTTATGAATAGGTTGATTTGTCACATTCGAAATTTGATAGAGGGATTCAAAAGTATTAGGTTCTACCACTCCTTACGAGGGATAAACAATATGGTGGATTCTATGTCCAACAATGCTTGCAACCTAGCTTTTGGAATTCTTTGGAAAAATGGGGGGTCGGGGAAGAAATTTCCAACCTCAATTTTTTTTAGTCCACTTCACCCCTTAATGACTCAATTAATATGCCAAGAGAAGTGGAAAAACCACACAAACATGCATTCATATCCATTCATTGGGATTGTTCGTCATGCTACTCAAACATTCTTGAGGGCTCCCACCTTCATGAACCCTGGTAGGATGGGATGGCTCAGAGCATGTGGGTTTATGTTTGGGATTTGACGCAATACATGAAAATATTTGTATATCCTATGGATGTCAAACTTGAGTTCCTATCTCGTCTTTTTTTGTTGGACCCTTTTTCATGTGTTTGGAAAGCAATGCTTTCAGAGGATTCTTCTAGACTCAAGTGGTGTTTATTTTCGGTCTTTTCTGAAAGATTTATGGGTGTTCCGATGGTGGGGGTTGTAATTTGCAAAATGTCTTGTAGCCACAAGTATCATTTGCAGGAATATTTTTCACCTCTTCCTGCCTTCCAAGCCTAGTGTTGTTTCATACTTTATGGGCTTACTCCATTAAATTCGTTCTTCTTTAACCTCATATAAATAGTGGAAAGAAGTTTTGATTTTATCACTAGAAGTAGCTAATAGGTTGTTTATCAATGTTCCCAAGTCATAAGTTTTTAGGGGAGTTTTTATGGGATTCTCTCAGTGCTACATTGGGTATAACAAAAATATTTATTTGAATTAGTTTGAGAAGTGCATGGCCTTTGTTTTGAAACTTATCTCTCGAAATAGTGAAATGGATATCCATGATCATCCAAACAAATGTGCATTTTATGAGAACTCTACTCTTTGAGATTCAATCCGAACGTGTGAACAACATAGTGATGACAATAAAGAAACTATGGATTTAACAATAGGAAGATGGGAAACTTGGAAAAATGATTGGGAATAGATTCAAGGGATTTAAAGGAGATTAATGTTATTTCATCTTCAAAAAATATCTCAGTTTGGGATAATTGCACCTTTCTATAAAATTCTTTATCATAGGAGGGATCATCAAATGTCCTCTTGCGAGCCTAGGTTGATGACCTCAATTACTGTTGGGAATAGGGACCTGCAACTCAGAACGTTGACAAATTTTTATTAGAGACCTAAGGGTGGTTATTAAATATTCCTCCACCTTTTGGGTGGACTTGAATAGGATCCACCAAATGATGCCTTTGACAAGGGAGATAGTGAGGTCTCCATTGGATGCTGGAATTGTAATGGAATATTTTGGTCTTTACTTAGCTCAACTTATGATTCCCTTAGACCATTGGATATTCTGATTTTGATCGAGACCCATAAGAGCCCCACTAGGAGAATTATAGACTACTTGGGATATCATTGCTCATTAGTGTGAAGATAGGAGATGAGGAGTTCTAACCGGGTTCATGGTTCAAGCGTTGTTGTTTCTTTGTTCCGAGACTCCCTCTAGGGAAACGTCACCATGGTTTCCTCATATGTTTTTTCTAGATTCATGTGGGTTAGGATCCATGGCATGCCCCCCTTCCTTTGAGACATCGACAATTGTTGTTTGTTACTTTCCTCCTACATATTCATGTTTTTCTCTCCATAGGGATTCAAATAGGGATCCTAACCAGATTTATATGAAACCATTATTTAGTAGTTAATGTAAGGGGATATCATTATATTGGAGGATTTCAATTCCCATACCAAATCCTTCTAGATCCACTTCATGATAGGTTTGTGAATGCTTTTTGTATTCGCTAGTTTGATATGAATTTAGCGGAGCTTCATAGTCTTTTAGATGATGCTTTGGGATCCCTCACAACATATTACAGGCATCTTTTTCACCTTGGTGAGTCCAATGAGATATTGATCTTGAATGACCTCCCTCTCTTTCTAGATTTCATCAGGGCCAATGATTTCCTCATAGTAGGGGGGCTAATGTGGTTGATTATGTCTTGTCCAACCAAGATATACTCCCATATATCCACTAGTGTTTTTCATCTCAATCCCTCTTGTTGAACACACCTTCTTTTCCTTCTCCCTCAAAGACAACCCCTCCCACTCCCCCACACCACCCTTGTGCCACTATCTTGTTTAAATGTGGGGATCTAGATGCCTTCTCTTCCTTCCTTCACTAGATACTTCCTCCTATGTCTTGCTTCATGTGCCTAGACATGACCTCCTCCAAATAAGATAATATCTCATTTTCCATTTGTGAAGTGACCCTTAGCTCCTATCCCCACACTACTAACTATCATCCCAACCCACAAACTATGGGTCCAACCCCATGGATTGGTGGTATGACACATACAAGGAACACCAAAGATAACATTATCATGCCATTTTCCATAATCTCACCTATCACTCTCTCCTCCATAAGTCATACAATTATCTCCTTTTCCACGAGAAACACCTCTTTATTTCAAATATTTATGTGTGGATCTTCATTATTCTCCAAATGCATTTTGGCACATAGTCTCCCCCTGCCATTCCAATGTCCCCATAAATATTAAACCCATGCCATGTTCACCCTTAGGATTTCCCTCTATGATGTACCTAGGAAACCTCTTATATGAATCAAATCCGCAACCCAACACCATGCTACATGTTCTACTACATGGATATTTGATAGGAGATCTGGGAGACCGATACCAACATAATAATTGATGATGAGGGGTTCTAGGCTAATCTTTTCAAACATGATAGAACAATGATTCTTGATTACATCAATGATCTGTTTAACCATGTTTTTTTCTTGGGATGTGCACAAACATGGGCCCACCACTCACCTAATCCACAAATAGGGGGATAGGAAAAAGTTGAATAATTATTGGAGAATCATGGTGGGCCACACTTTCTCTAAGTTATCTAAAGATGTAGAGAGGATACATATTTTTTATAAGGACATGCAAGTTTAAGATAGGATCACTATACTATTGATCATATCTTCACACTTCAAGCCATAATGGAGGAGGCTAGGTATTGCTCTTCAAAAGTCTTTTGGCTACTTTTTTGAATTTTGAAAGGCATTTGACTCAGTCCCAAGGGATGCCTTGTTCCAAAGACTTAGAAACATTGACATCTTGTAGATCCTTATCATAGATATCATGCGTCTCTACAAGTCCGTACATGGTATACTTTATACAAATTGAGTATTAGACTTCATCAAGAGTACCATTGCGATGAAGTAGGGATGTCCTCATTCCTCTACATTTTTTGTAATTTACATATATGAGTTGGAGTCTTGTCTTTAGAAAAATATATAGCATGAGGAAATGTGCCCTCTTCAGGAGACCTTTATCTCCACTCTCCTATTTTTCAATGACGTGATTTGTTTTTTCTCCACCTAGAGGGGCTGTAGAGACAACTTGATGTCATTTCTAGTTTTTGCGATCTTTGTTAGTTGATTGTCGATATTGGAAAAACCAAGGTAATGATATTTAATGAGATGGATAAAATCCTCTCAGAGCATCATTTTTACTAATGGGGTGTGGATATTGAGATCACTATTGCCTACACCTACTTAGGTCTTCAGTTTTTTGGGCCCGATTTTGGTTTGGGGAAATCCCTCTAGCCTCGAATCGACAAATCTCGCTCTCTCATTAAGTGCTAGTGATTTAAAAACCACTTTCAAGATGTTTTGTCCAATATGGACCTCATGGAAAACCTTACTAGACCCACATTTCTCTATATTTAAGAGGATAGGGGGCCTAGTTTACTTGAGTCAAATTGGGCCATGACAGAGAGTTCATGTCTTCATGCTACATTGCATCATAAAATTCAAGAGGGTAGTCACTCAGGCCATTATTAAAGTAGAATTTGCATCCCTTCCCTTTAGGATTGAAACTATGTCTTGTCTAGTATCCCTCCTGCATTGGATTCGAGGCTATGTCGACTCTTTAGCTAACATAGATCATTACCATTATCTCGCTCACTATTATTTGGAGGCCATAACCACTTCCATCACTTTTGGTTAGGACTATTGTTGGTTTGCGTAGGCCCCTTATCTACTTTATCTAGTTGGTATCTCGATGGAATTCCTCCCTCCTTTCATATATCCTCTTAATTCCATCATGTGACTCTCATTGACCAAGTAGGAGTTGGATAGGATTACTAGAGAGGACATCTGTAGAAAATAAATTTAGGTTACCTGGGTTGACCCACTAGGGGGGTTAAACCTTAAGATGGCCTTTTATATAGAGCACTCTATGGAACTGAGGAATGACCTTATTTTTTGGTACCCATAAATGCTTAGGCATTAGAAGCATTCTCTCAGGATCCCTCTTAGGTAGTTTTGGGTGGGTTCTCATCAGATTTAGGTTGTATCGTCATATCACATGGGGATACATGATCCCCCAAATCTTCCATTTGAATGATATTGAGATGGAGGATAACTTCATCTTTTGGTGTCCCATCTATTATGAGATTAGAGGTCAATTTCACTATCTTTTCAATGAGTCTCAAAACTCTCTCTCCATCTTCTGGTTTCTAGAGTAGAGATGCTTGTACCTATACATAAGGGAGGTCCTTGACCTTATATCCCACTCACTTTTGGCATCGTTTCCTAGATTGGACAACTCCAAGTCAATTACTTCTTTCTTTCCTATCCTCCCTATAGATAGAGGCACCAAGAGAAAGACAAACATCGACTCTACATTAACCACTAGATCCATGAGACCTTGGGAGGCCATCTAGGATAAGACAACTAGGCTCTTACAATGGTGTAACCTCAAATCCTTGGATAGATCACATGACATAAATAGACATGTGAATTCTTCTAGATCCTGACAAAAGGCTATATTATCCAGGAAACAAGAGGTATCTGAGACAAAATCTCACAATGATTTTGGATCCTCGGATCAGTCATATAGAATGAGCTTCTTCTCTATGGTCTAAAATGTTAGGAGAGAGGGCATCAAGGGTTGTTTATCAATGCCCCTTAGGTGAGACATCTCCCCCCTTGCTTGTTGTAGGTTTTTTTATTGAGTTCTCAACGATACTTCCATGTTTTTGGGTTACCCCTGTGCTTCTATGAATCACGACCTTAGATCACATATCATACCTATCATAGTTTATATAATATTTTATCATGATTTTATAGGAACGAACTTTGTTCTCCTACTTTGAATCCCACACTTGTTGTACTTAATGGTCTCTTTGATCTATTTATGCTCAGTTGTTGAATATTAATAAAATTATCTTATCTTATCTTGTCTTAGCTCTTTGTTTTTTATTTTCATCATATGTCCCAATGACTTGTGGTTCTTAAACCATTGTTCTCAAGTGACCTCATATGCTTCTATGACTAGCTTCTTGTCAATTTAGTTGCGTATCTAAACATCCCTAATTCCCTATAACATTTCTCATTCCTTCCATTTGGCTAGGCTCATATAAATATTCTTCTATGATGTGATTTTGGACAACCGCCAATAATATGCTTTTTCCAAATCTGAATTGGAGGTAGTTATTATAAGCATAATAGTGCTTGATGCTTCATTTTATACATTTTAAATTTTTTTCCTATTGGTACCATAGACATTTATGGCATTGCATTTTTTTACAACGTATATGTCACCATTTTCCAAATCTGAATTGGAGGTGGTTATTGTAAGCATGATAGTGCTTGATGCTTCATTTTATACATTT
>ML784649.1:0-19974 GCA_009831015.1 Picea engelmannii | reverse complement strand
TTGCAATATCAATTGCAGTTGCAGTTGCAGTCACCCTTGAAGTTCTTAAGAGTTGGTGATCATTACCACTGCTACCCGATCGTGCCTCTACCTGCAAATGTCGTCAGAGGTATGTACTCACACATGTTTAAACAATTAAGCTTTAAAGGGTATTTGCAGGAGAAGGGATCTCTTGCCATAGATCCAGAAGGATCTTAAGATCCAACACATTCAGAGGAATGATGCAACCTAGGTGTGATTATTCTGATATGCATCTATTTGTTATGACATTATTTTGATCAGTGTTGCATGTTGTAGCCATGACCATCATTCTAACCTTTGATCAAAATCTGAGTCAAGGTATTAGATGGATTAAAATTTGAGATCATAGAGCTTATCCTCTAACCCAACCTTCTGTCAAGATAGCATATTGTCTTAGTACAAAAGACAGGTTGAAGAAAGAACTCGTCATCTTGAGTGAAGGAGACTTGGAAGAAAAGAAAGCAAACTCATTATTGAGGACAAGGCTCCAGGTCCCAGGTTTTATTAATCAAGTTGATAAGATTCAAAGTTACACATGACAAGTTGAGATATCAGTCTTTGTAAAGTATTATACTTGGTAGCATGCAAGCATATAGAGGTAAATACTTAATGTAATCATTTTTCTGATACAACTAACACCTCCTCTAGGAGAAACCTCGTGTGTTGGTTCCAGGTTTCCATGGAGGAATGTTCGATCACAACACTATAAGAGTGTTGACCTCATTTCGTAGTGTATCTCTTACTTTTGATCGTTGCTTCAGACAAGCCACGAGTGATAGCTCTAAAGGAGCTACTGTGATGATTATTCGTGCTATTGTTTTATCTATTATTATCAAAAGGATAATATTCTTGCTTGTTGTTTTGTTGACCTTGTTTCAGGTCACAGGTGATAACCCTGAGGAATCTATAGCGAAGGTTGCAGAAGGCAACATATTATATGAGACATGAAGAAGACTATGTACATGACCATATACACTCATGCACCAAAGAAGATGAAGAAGAAGTTATCTCTTGAGATTCATAATATCTCATATGAATATCAACTGAAAGAAGGCTCCAAAGATGACCAAACATTAGAACGGGAAGCATATCTCATTTGAAGCCTGACTTTGTCTTCCATATTTAGACTTGGCATGCAACACCAAGTATACCCTATAAGAGATGATGAAGTCCTTGTAGACTCAGAAGAAATTGAGAGTAAGCCTGATCTCAGAAAGGATCAGAAGAAGAGACAACTTCCAGGGTTGGAAGACAGATGTCGTGAGAAGACTAGATCATAACTTCAGAGACTCCTAGGAGATATGAAATCTCTGGGATGATTTGCTTGTTTCAGTGACAAAGAAGGAAGCCAATTAGAAAGACTAGGATATGGGTTCTTCCATGAGAAGAGAAGTCAATATTGACTTCCAATATTGATCTATACAGATCAAATGTGTTGTAGATGTACAAAGCTTGATGTATGTCCAGAGGATTCTCCTAGAAAAAAGGAGAAGATTACAAAGAGACACTTACTGAAGAAATAGTTCCAGTACTTATGAAGACAACCAAAACAACCATGATTCATATATAGTATGAGATGCAGGGGGAGAAATCCCCAGATTTAAAAAATTGAGTGGTAGTTGGTGTCGTACATCGGTTGCGTCATGGAGACATGAATATGATAGCATTACCCCCATGAAAGAAGAAGATCTATCCTCAGTATTAGTTATTGAGCCACTCTCAGTTTCATATGAAACTGTTGTCGTGATAAAATAAGAAGGAGTTACTCTCAGATTTTAGAAGCCATGGTGAGAATGAAGTAGCCATTCTCAGCCTCAAAGCAGCTACAAGTGCAGAATCCCAGATTCCAGAAGGAACAATTGCAGAGAGAGTAGAGGACATACTCCCAGACAACAAGACAGATAGTGCCTTACAGAAAGAACATAGAGCCAACACATGTTTGTGAATATTGAGTTGTCGCTGAGAAAGTGTACCAGATTGGTACAATGCAATGAGAAAAATTGATTTGAATATTGAAGATAGAAAGACTCATGTCTGCCAGTTGAAGAAGGATCTATACATGTTGAAGCAAGATCCTAGAACTTGATATGAAATAATTGACAGTTTCCTGACGAGATTGGGATTTACCAAGAGTAAAGATGATTCTAACCTCTACTTCAAGGTTATGAATGATGAGCCGGTGATATTGTTGTTTTATAAGGATGACTTATATTTGATTAGAGAAGAAAATATCATCGCCGAATGTAAGAAGAATCTCGCTGCAGAATTTGAGATGAAAGACCTTGGCCTAATGCATTATTTCTTAGGTCTTGAGGTATGGCAGAGTCCAGAGAGATTCTTCCTTAACCAAGGGAAGTATGTAGTCGAAATCCTGAAGAGATTCGACATGTTGAAGTTCAAGTCCATGAATAAACCCATGGAAATGAAGCTGAAGCGACTGGTCGACACTTCGTCAGAATTGATTGATGCCACATTGTATAGAAAGATCATTGGATCATTGATGTACCTAATGAACACCAGACCAGATATTTGTTTTTTCGTGAACACTTTGAGTCATTTTCTGGTAGAACCCAGACATGTTCACCTAGTTTTTGCAAAACATGTGATGAGGTACCTTAAGGGTACATTAGATTGTGGTCTCAGCTATGATGGAGATCATGATTTCACACTGAGTGGGTACATTGATTTAGATTGGGTTGGAAGTGTCTCTGACAGGAAGAGCACTTCAAGATGTTGTTTAAGTTTGGGATCAACCATGATCTCATGGCAGAGTAGGAAGCAATCCAACATTTCTCTCAGTACAGTGGAAGCATAATACATTGTTGTGTGTTTTGCCAGCTGTGAAGCTATATGGCTTCAAAATTTGTTGACCAGTCCATTTGACCTAGAGATGGAAGCAACCATGATCCTATGTGACAACCAGAGCTGCATAAAGATGACAAAGAATCATGTATTTCATGATAAGTCGAAACACATACATATCTAATACCATTACATCTGTGACATGGTGCAGAGAAGAGCCATAAAGCTACAGTATGTTAGCATGGATGAACAGGTTGTCGATGTGTTGACCAAGCCTCTATCTTGTGTACAGTTTGAGAACTTTCAAGCTAAGCTTGGTATAGTATGAAAGGACCTCCCTCAAAAGGGGGAGTAGTGTTGAGATATGCTAGGCTAGTACTGTGCTTCCAACTTAATTGTTGTGACATAAAGCCAATCTAGTTCTGTGGTTCCAACTTAAATGTTTTGGTGAGATATGCCTAGTACTGTGCTTCCAACTTAATTGTTCTGACGTAAAGCCAATCTAGTTTTGTGATTCCAACTTAAATGATGTGGTGAGATATTCCTAGTACTGTGCTTCCGGCTTAATTTTTGTGATGTAAATCCAACTGAGTATTGTGCTTCCAGCTTAATTGTTGTGACATAAAGCCAGTCTAGTACCGTGCTACCAACTTAATTGTTGTGACGTAAAGCTAGTTGAGTACTGTGATTCCAACTTATTTGCTGTGACGAAAAGCTAGTAGAGTACCGTGCTTCAAGCTTAATTGTTGTGACGTAAAGCTAGCCTATTCCTAAGCTTCCAGCTTAATTGTTATGATGTAAAGCCAGTCTAGTATTGTGATTCCAGCTTAATTGTTGTGTTATGATTCCATATTAATTGTTGTGTTGTGATTCCAGCTTAATTGCTATGTTGTTTCCAGCTTAATCGTTGTGGTGTTTCTAGATTAATTGTTGTGTGGTGTTTTCCAGCTTAATTGATGTGATGATGTGCCAGCTTAATTGTTGTGATGATGTGCCAACTTAATTGTTGTGATGTATTTCCAGCCTCGTGTTGTGATGATGTGTTTCCAGCCTTTGTGCTATGATATTGTTGATTTTGATGTTGTATAAGCCTTGTGTTGTTATTGATGATGAGGATGTATTAGTGTTAAACTAATCCATGTTGATGCAGTTGATGATGATGATGCCACTTCATACTCTTGTTGAAGATGATGATGATGATGATGCCACTTCATCTCCTGAGTTCTTGTTGAATATGATGATGATGATGCCACTTCATCTCCTGAGTCCTTGATGAATATGATGATGATGATATTATTTCATATTTAATGCTAAAGATGATGATGATGTTACCTTAGCCTCATACCGATGAGGATGATGATGCTGCTCCAACCTCTGTGTTGTGTTGATGATGAGAAAAACTTTCGATGATTTATAGATATGCCAGTCAGTGTTCCAAGATTATATTGATGATGTTGTTCTCTCTCACCTAATTTTGTTGTAGAATACCCTTCTTGTTAAGGGGGAGTGTTTAAATAATGTAACTGCAAAGTGTATTCTAATTATTATTGTTGTATTATTCATTAGATTAATCCCCTATTGCGGATTGATCATGTCGGCTATTGTAAAATACCAAATCTCCTTTTGCGGATTGGTCAAAACATAATTGTAATAGGTAGAATAAGAATTCGGCCCCATAATATATTAAAGAGGCCCCATAATATATTAAAGGTGGTTATAACCACCCAAAAGAAGAAGTCGACCCTGCCAGTGAAGAGACACCTCCATCCACACGTGCCAGAGTTGTATAAATAAGGAGGCTAGCGCCTCATTTAGACATACACTCACTTGTTCATTGAGGAGCAAGTTTCAAAGCTACAGTTGGAGAAGAGAGAGACAGAGAGAGAGGCACATTCTTGGGAGAGGACCTTCTATATTTGTTTGAGTTATCTCTTGGCATTGTATTGGATATCTATAATAAGGAAGTTTTGTTGGGTTTTCTCCCCCATGAGGTTTTCCTAGGATAAATGATGTGTCTCTTGTGATTGTGTATTTCTCTGTGATCCTATCTTATGCTATTTTTATCTAGTAAAATGAAAAGAACTCTAATAATATCTTAAGCCTTAACATCTCAAGAATACTAGTACCAAGCACAAGGAACACACTAATGCTCAGAGCAAGGAGACATGTGCAAGAAAACGACACTTGGGAAAATTCCTCCATGGGTCAAGGTGTCAAGACGCAAAGGCAAAGTGCTACAAGGCTTGTGTATAAGGCATGCTTCAAAGGTTCAGTTGAGAGCAACATGGAGTCGGAATTAGGCCAAAGACATAGAGATGCAAATGCGATTAATAAGACACAATGAAAACGCCCATTCAATGTAATTTTAACAAGCCCAAAGAAGGTAAGATTGGTAGTTTTTTCACGTTTAGAGAGTCTAAAAAAAACGTAAAAGAATACTCCACTAGGGTACCTTTTTCGAAGGTAGTCTAGTCAGTTCGAAAAAGGGGTAAACTAGCACAAAAAAGACATATATTCAAAACCATTTTAACGAGTGTGAAAAAGACAAGATCACTCGACAATCTTTTCAATTTTAAGGAGTCTAAATAGAGCTTAACTATGGACTCACAACATTTTTCTATATTTAGTCTCCTTAGCCCAAAAAAGTATAAAATTTACTTACGAGAACTCTCCTGGCAAGACGAATCTCTCGAGGTGTACATTTTTCCTCCTTAATCTACAGGCCGGAAAAAGGGGTAAACTCATGCCAGTAGATGTTTTTCTGAACCAATTTAACGAGTGTGAAAGAACAAGTTCGCTCAACGATCTTTTCAATTTTAAGGAGTCTGAAAAGAGCTTAACTATGGACTTCGTAGGGGATGTTCTTATGAACCAGTTTAATGAGTGTGAAAGAACAAGGTCACTCGATGATATTTTCAATTTTAGGGAGTCTAAAAAGAACTTAACTATGGACTCCGTTGGGGTTCCTTTTTCGTAAATTTAGTCCCTTAGGCCCAAAAAATGGTTAAACTTATACCTAAGAATACTCTTCTAGCCAACCGAAGTTCCTAGAGTATGCCTTTTGTTCGTACAATTGACCATTCAGACCGAAAAGGGGTAAACTATTGCCGGACAGACGTGCCTTGAAGTTTTAGTTTGGCGAGTGTGAAGGACAACAAGATCACTCGGCAATATTTTCATGTTTAGAGAGTCTGGAAAGGGCTTAAAGAAGACTCCAAGAGGTTAATTTTCTCAGTTAATCCTGACAAGATTGAAAAGTATAAATATAGTCTCGTCGGATGTTTCTTTCAGATTTCAAAGCAAGTTTGAAAGTCAACAAAGTATGATCATTTTTGGGAGTCCCGAGGTTGAGGCCAAGAGTGATGAAACATCAAACGTATGAGGCTCAATCTCATAATCAGGATAGGAATAACAAGGACTCCCGAGCCTAAATTCATTAACAATGACATGGATGCCAAAATGAAATAAGGATCTAACTAGGGAATCCATGTAGATTTAGGCCCTACCACTAAATTACGACACTTCTAGAGAAGCAATGACGGTTTCGTGTCACAGTTCGGAGGGATCCATCCTATGTCAAAGTGGAAAAGACAATGAGATGCAGAAAGTGGAGGTGGAATCCTAACTTATATGCAAAAGGTTGGAAAAAATGACTTTTACCAAGGAACCTTTAAAAGTGACCCAACTCTCAAAAAGTTACCAAACCTAAAATCAAAGTGCATCGTAACATCCAATAAGAAACTCAAAAATCACTCTAAAACATTTTCAATCCAGAAAAAAAAATGACAAAAGGGTTCAAAAAATTGACAAAAAAGGCCAAACAAGTTTATAAATAGAAGCTGACAGCTCATTTTCACCATTGCAAATTGGGAATTAACCAAAAAGCGAAAAAGACCCCTTTTCTAAAAGAGTTGATTCTGAGAGCTTCAGAGGATGAAACAAACTTTCACTCGGACCAAGTAAGTACAAACTCATCCATGTTGCATTTACATTAATCATTTATGCATTTATTTTAGTTTTTTGGGGGCGCACCCTCCTAAGAAATGGCGGCTCTACTTGTACGCGGGCTATCTAAGGACAACCCGCATATGCCCGCGAGCATAAAACACTCTTCCCGCGTGCATACATGATTGTGTCCAAGACAACCCGCGTACACCCTCAATAACATAAAAAAAATGAATATGCAAGAGCTAACTCCCCCTTGAACTTGTCATGTGACAGGATGTATGCCCACTGGAGAGAGTGGGATCACGAGGATATTGATATCTTGGTCGATGAGGACCCTGCTACTATCGCCCCATTGAAACAATGCGGGTTATGGAAGTTCTATCGATGTCCATTAATGAGGGCACAACCCAGGCTACTAAATTCCTTGGTGGATTATTGGCACCCTAACACATAGGTGTTTATGCTCAAGGGTTAGTCATTGACTCCAATGACTGAGGACGTTTACTTCTTGACTGGGCTCTCGAGGAGAGGGGAACCATTCAACTTGCATGCATTTCCCCTTGTACCTTACAACATCACCGAACTGATCGGAATGCATTGCGAGGCCAACACTGAGAAAGTAGGGTCTCAGGTGTCGATTCACAAGATCACCAACCTATCACTGATGGTGATAGTTTTTATTATTGGGCGGATCACCAGATATGCAGACTTACATCAGGCCTCCCGAGCGCACATGTATTGTGCAATGCAGTTCCTAAAGGCATGAGTATTCGACTGGAGCATGACCATGCTTGACTGCATGAAGAGACAACTCATAGAGTGTTGAGGGCGGAGTAACAAAAACTTTGGGTTTGGTACCATTTGATGCTCATTCTTATTTGAGAGGGTACCCAACCTTAGTCCACAAGAGATAATGCGGGGGCATGTGGCCTCCTTCCCAGCAGTGTGTAGATGGGAAAAATTGTTTCCGCGATAGGGGGGAGGAAGGACCATAGAGGCCTTTGATGATAATTTTTTTGACTGGTGGGCACGACAAATTCCAGTGATAAAGGACTACCCCTACATTGGAATAAACATTTCCATGGATTCGTACATGCCCGTACCTCCTATAGAGGAGCGAGGAGAGATAGGTACATTTGTTTTTAGAGTTATTTAATTTTTAGTTTCTTTTTAATATATATCATTTTTATGTGAATCAGAGTATCTGAAAACTATGTATTTGTTATGTACAGATGTGGGACCAGTGTGTCCAACAGAATTTTCAAGGACTAGGCGACGTCCTCAACCAATAACAGTACCAGCAATAGCAGCAGAGGGACCTCCAGCCGAAGAGGCTGAGAGAGTTTTGAGATCGAGGATCTCCCGCCATCGATGCAGCCTCACGTAGTTGGGGTGCCACGAACCTGCGTCCAACTCTTCCGGCGTTTGGCGAATGTCGTTGTTCACTATGGCAGGGCCAATAGGCCATGTGCTTAGCTAGTATGGACTACTTATGTGCCAAGGACACTATTTTGTATATTTTTTAGGGCATGAGCCCCGTGATGTATACTAGATATGTATTTTTTTTAGGTGTTCGCACCCACCGATGTAATCTGACATATATATATATATATATATATATATATATATATATATATACATCTTTTATGTCTTATGGATCACATTTTTACAAATGTATGTACATGTGTATGTGTGTGCTTCTTTTTATGTGTGTGCAATATGCCAATCTAATACTTGATTAGCTAGAGTATCTGTCATTTGAGTTAATCTCCTAGGAACATGGATATACGTAATGTAATCAAGGCAACATTCTAAGAGATGTACCCTAAGGAATCGTCGGTGTAGAGTAGGATAATAAACATGGTAAACCCCATTTAACTGGGACACAACTAGTTGAGCATATAAGTAGATGTGAAGGTGAGAGATACCATGCGACAATGCGTCACTAAGAAATTCTATCACTGCGTTGTATTCGGCGACATTTTTTGTGGCGTCACCTAGACAGATACCTCCAGAAGATAGCAACTGACCTTGAGGCATGAAAATCACCCAAGTTGTGGAAACAAGCCTCCAAGTGTGTTGGCTAGCGTTGTCTGTGAACCCAACGAACACCTCTAATTCACTTGACATATGCCATAGTGAAAAATATGACATAAATAACGACACGTCCATAAAACAAAAAGACAAAAAACTAACTGTATAAGAACTATACATATGTACAAAAAGTCACCCAGGTGACCAACCTACGAGTAATACTTCTTGAGGTAGAGCCCATTTCTAGGCTCTGCCAAAGCATTTCCCTCAAAGTCAACCAGATGATAAGCACCCTTCTTTAAGACCTCCTTCACTATGAAAGGTCCGAACCACATGGGTTTGAACTTGCCTACCCTTAGTGGATCCTTATCTTGGTCATAGACTAGGACAAGGTCACTTGACACTTGACACTTGACCTGTTGCTTGTGAGCCTCCTTAGCCAAGGCTGCATCACAACTTTTCTCGTCAAACTGCTCAAGATATAATAAGATTTCCTCAAGTGGTGAAGTGTTTGGAAATAACTCTACTTCCAACTTAAGAGATGGGATATGGCACTCTATTGGCAAGATTTCTTCCAGCCCGTAAACAAGTTGAAAAGGTGAGAAACTGGTGGTAGTCTTTATAGACATTTGGTAGGCCCATAATGTCAAGTACAACATCAAATGCCAATTTGACTTGGTATAATTGATCGTTCATTGTAGAATAGTCTTGAGGGACTTATTCAAAACCTCCACCTGACCATTCGCTTATGGGTAGTAGGGTGATGAACTATCTTGCCTCAACTGAAGCTTTGATTTTAACTCAGACATCATTTCGTTTTGAAAGTGACTTCCATGGTCAATGATAATCTCCCTCGGGATGTCAAACCTTGCTTCTATCTGGTTAAAAATAAAGAGAGCTATTGTTTCTCCATCATTATTGAACGTTGGCATAGCTTCGACCCACTTTGTGAAGTACTCTACCGCTACAATGATATAACGATGCCCCCTGGCTGAAGTCGGGTGGCATGTAGTATAATCAATGCCCCACTTGGTGAAGGGATCGACAACAATGATAGGAAACATGGGAACAGGATGTGCCCTCATCTTTTGAGAGAATATCTAACACGGGTGGCACTTATTGACCGACTCAAAAAAATCATTGATTAACGTTGGCCAAAAGTAACCGACTCGTAGAAAAATGACCAACCCAGAAAAATGACCACCACATGCTCCAGTGTGGCAATCGTTAACAATGAGTTTCGCTTCTTCATGAATGAGGCACCGACAAAGGATGCAATATACACCTCAACGATACAAAGTGTCATCGAGTATGATATAGTTTCGTACTTGATGTTGTATATGTCGACGCTCATCACGATAAGAAGAAGCAGGGAACTTCAAAGTCTGGAGATAGACTAGTATATCTCCATACCAGGGGTCTGAAGATGTGAACAGAAAAATATCTCCTTTAATCAGTGATTCTTCAGGCATAACATCACCTGATTCGACTGAAAGTTCCGAGATAAGTTCCACAAAGACCAACGAATTTTTGGATTTCGCGGAAACAAAATCTAAGTCAAATTCTTGGAGGATAACAATCCAACTACTGATAATTCCGCTGATGATGTGTTGTGTCAACATGTATTGAAACATACACAATGATAATGACGGTGGTCTTACAAAGCAGAATATAATGACGAAACCGCTAGACAACATGCACTGCTGCCAACGCAAGCTTCTCAACATGAGAGTAGTTGAGCTATGGTCCAACCAAGCTTCGGCTCAGGTAATAAATCACATGCTCTTCAAGCATATCATCCTCTTGAAACAAGACCATACCAATGGTAGACTCTACAGTGGCCATGTACAATAAGAAAAATTTATTATAATTGGGAGGCCGAAGCAGAGGGGAAGACGTGCGGGTGTATTTCAAGAATTCGAAAGAGTGTTGAGTGGCTTCATCCCAAGAGAAAGGGACTCCCTTTTTCAGTAAATGCATGAACCCTTTAGTGATCTTAGTAGAGTTTATGATAAAACGCCGAAGGGAGTTTGCTTTTCCTTGTAATATTTGAAGTTGAGGGACTATGCACAGGGGAGGGAATTGAACTATTGCCTCAACCTTAAGAGGATCGACCATGATCTATGTTGTCGAAACTATGAAACCTAAAATATGACTTGACGTAACATAAAAACTACACTTGTTGGGATTCAAGTGAATATGATAGTAAAGACATCATTCAAATATTAGTCAGAGGTGTGTGGGATGATCAGATCTCTTGCGAGAGTGTGATGCTAGATCATCAAGATAAGCCTCAACTATATGTTTGAGATCATGGAAAGCAAAAGACATGGCCCGCTGAAAAGTGGCTCCAGCATTCTCCAGGCCAAAAGGCATCTTACAATAAGTAAATGTGCCCCACAGACAAATAAAATCTTTTTTATGTTGGTCCTCGGGTTTGATCTGAATTTGGTTATATCTTGAGAAACCATCCATGAATGAAAAGACCTCACAGCCTGTGCATTCATCAAAAATATGATCAAGGAATGGGGTGGGGAAATTATCCTTTGGATAGACCTTGTTCAAGTCACGGAAGTCCATGCACACTTGAATCGTACCCTATTTTTTGTTAATCGGAACGAGATTTGAAACCCATTTCGTCAACTGTACGGGGTAGATGAAACCAACTTTAATCTGTTTCTCCACTTCAGCCTTAATAACTTCCTCTTTCTGAGGATTCATCGGATGAATATTCCATCAAAATGTCTAGGAGTCATGATAATTTGTTATCTCATGTTCGACGATTCTTGGATCAATGCCTGGAACTTTCTCGTAAGACCAGGCAAAAACGTTGCAAAATTCCTTAAATAAATCTGTATAGATCTGAATCTCTTCAGGGGAGAAATCTGATCCGACGAAGACATTCTCCACAATGCTAGGGATTCAGGAGATGTCAATAGGTATCATTTCAGCGATAGTTTCCATATTACCCTCGGTGTATAATGCATGCATAGCCAAAGGATTAATAAGGCAAGACCTTTCTCCAGTCATATTCAACATGAATTCACCTACTTCTATTCTTCTTAACTTCGGGAGAAAATAAGATCTGTGATGGAGATCATCCTGGGGTTTGTCCAAACTAGCCAATTCCTCTATAACTTCCTTGTCAAAGGGAAAGACCAAGTCTAAAGAGTATGTAGTGGCAAGGGAACCTTGAGCCCAAATAGGCTCGAAAACTGGATCTAACTCCTATGCGGGAGTCAGATCGGGGTCGGATGAATCTTGCTAGACAATAGTGTATGCAAATTATGTCGCAGACAAGGGCATGGACATGCTAAAATGACATGTCCCTTCCATCGTGGCCTATGGGGAAGGAAGAGTCCACAGATCGTGAAAGTAAGTCGTTCAAAACGATGACACTTGAAAAAATTTAGCCCTAGGTTGGTTAGGGATAGTTGATATGAGCTTGACATCTCCAGAAGGAGGTGGGTAATCGAAGGTACCCATCAAAAATGGGCACAAACCAACCCCTACGTTGATGACATCGGGTTGAGAGTTATCAATCATCGGGACCGTGGATGCCCCCGATGAAGGGTCAGGATGAGAGAAATAAAATTGATCAATGGATACAATCCAACCCTCATGTGGAAACAACTAGACCCAGAAAACTGTGGAAACCACTACGTGCATAGAATAGGTCCAACTCCTTCCTAACAAAAGGTTTTAGTTGAGAGGTGCATCAACCACTTCAACTTCAACGCACACGGTATTCCCTCCTAACTACACAGGGAAAGAAGGGATGATTCCATGTGGTATGAAAGAATGACCGTCGAAAACAGTAAGTAGAGTAGGTGACAAAGAAAAAATGGGTTGGTCAATGACCTTCCAACACACTAATGACATCATGCATGTCGAGGTGCCCTCATAAACCACCGTACGAAAAATGTTCCAGATAAAATATTTCGTGGGGTAAGCCACTAATATCTGAAACACGATGTGGTAAGGGAGACGAGGTTTTAAGTCGGTCATATTGAGAACGATTGTTCCTGGATTACAAGTCTCTGTAGAACCCAAGGTGGATAACAGAGCCTTTCTCTACAAAGGGAATCTCTGGAGGACCTCCAAAATGAACATCGTGCAAGGGGTTTGTGAAAAATCCTCCACCACAAAGTAGTTTTGGGAAGCCCTCGCATTTGGATTGTGAGAATATTTCTTGAATGCCCCTTTCATGATGTGTGTCATTGTTTTTCCCATCGTCTTCTCAATCTAGAGATGAAAATATGGGTTTACGACTTATTTACCCTTTTCAGCAGATTCTGGCATTCTGTAATCGTGCGCCCTATTCGTTATGTAAGCATCACCTTTCATCATGTAAACGTTCATGATTTAGGAATTATTAAACGAAGGAGGGGGTCCCTGACTGCCCCCATCCACGCTCAAAGAGGCTTGATTCAAATTTTTCCCGTGAGGAAATGGGTTCGTTAACACAACAGGCTGTTGTTGCACCAATTACTTTTGGGCCTCCGCAATTTGAGGGCATAGGTGAGTTGGGTGGTCCTCCGTGCAAAGTTTATATAGATACTTCGACTTTCTCTTCTCTGTGTTGCCCCTGCCAGCATTGTTGGTGGGTTTCTTATCCCCCTTACCCTTCTTGTTTCATTGTTTTTTCTTTTCGTCAGGCGGCTAGTTGGACTTCGGGTTCGTCGAATGCACATTGTGTACATCCGATGTTTAGGTAGGAGGAGAATTCGAAATGTTGTTCTGGTTGACCGTTGTCTGTTGTATCAACAATTGTTGCAATTGATTTGGAAACTGATCAGTGGGCTTTGCTTGTGCTGAACCAACTATACCATCGACATGTGGTCCAGACTTGTGTCTGGCCTTGTCAAGGATGGACCGTGGCGCATATAGAAAAATCTCATAGAGTAAACCAGATTGAGAGTATATCAATTCAAGATGTTGTGCTCTCATTATCACCTCTTCCTATGAAAACACTCCCAATGTTGCAACGTCCTTAAATAACTAAGGTACCAAAGACTTAAGAAACCACTCTAGCAGGAAAGCTGGTGGGACCTGTACTTTTATCAAACTCTTTTGACGCTGCCATTCTCGGATGTGATCTGAGATATGATCAGCCTTTGTCTGCTCAAATTTTTCCAACAATTCAGTGTCGGTATCATATCTCACATGTAGTTGAAAATGGTTTAGAAAAACCATCGCCAAATCGATAAAGTAAGATTATCTTGAGCAGTCGAGCTCGATGTACCATTTCGCGGCACCCCCGATAAGAGTGCGTTGAAACAAGTGCAACTGTACAAAGTCATCTCATAGTGAGTTTGATGAGCACCATAGGTGGAAATTCATCACGTGATCACCTAGATCTTTGCCACGCTTACCTTCGAACTTCAGAATGTACGAGGGAAACTTAGTCGACATGGGAGGCTAACGTGGATCATGACAAATTGGGTTTTTTAACAACCTTGACAAGTCTGTCAAATGCAACGTCGCCAGAAATGCTAGCTTGGGTTGTTGACTATGTATAGGAAGAAAGGAGCCTGGACTTTGACTGGCACCAGGCTGCAAGGAAAAGTTTGGATCCTGACTAGGGTTCTAGTAAATACCATGGCCTTGGCCAGCATACTGATATTGTGTTTGTTGGGACTTGATCGGTTGATTCCCATAATTGGATGTTGAGGGCTAGGTGGGGTTTCTCCCTGCATTGTGTTCCAAATATTATGGAAAGGGTTTCCCCCTACCGATCTAACAAGCATAGGTATTGATCCTTGCCCCGGGTTCCATTGACCATGTATGGGGTTTCCCCCAGTCAACATCCCTAACGAAGGAACTGATCCCTTCCATGGATTCCAGAGTCCTTGTGAGGAGAAGACTCCTGTGTTTTCCCCTTTTGTAGGAATAATACCTTGCATAGGATTCTGTTGTCCAAAACCACAGTTGCCCCTAGTCAAGATGACAACTGACGAGAAAGAATTATTACCAAACACACCAAACAAAGAGAAGGAAATTGAACCCACTGGCATGGTGTAGGAAGAAGGTCCTAGACTGCCTACTCCAAATAAGTTGTAGTTCATGTTCATCCCGACGGGTTGCTAGGGAGCACCATTGAGCGAAGGGGACTAAGGAGGTATATGACCCCCGTCATAATGGATAGCGTTATAGGGGGATGAGGTGCCCCCCATGGACCCTTGCAAAGGAGAATTTGAGCTCCTTTCCCCCAAAACCACGGTCTATAGGGTGGAGTAGGTGAGGAAAGAGTTTGTATCAAAGATGGGCATCCCGTATGAAAAAAGAGGGCCTGTCGCACTCTGTTTGAACGGAGCAATGATCGTCGCCATAGACGGAATTAGACCGCTGCCCAAAGTAAAGTCGATCGATACCATTGTGGTCTAGACTGATGAAGGTGGGTTAGGAGGTGGAATGCCCCCTGTGGTGGAAGCCATTGAGGGAGTGTGAGGAATCTCAGATGAAGTAACAACATTTTCTTCCATCACTGCTTGCAAGACTATCTGACGCTCGTGATGTGTTACCCTTGGAGGGACAACTTGTATCAAAAGTGGCGCCGACAAGTCAGTGATCGGAGGGTTAAACGGCCCGAGAGTTTTCGCTCCAAGGTAAAAAATGGTTGGTTCCTACGGGTTCGAATGTTCTCCTCTCAAATCTGGCTCGAGCATAGTTTCCTCTGGCCTGATCGAATGAAATGACCCTTGCTGGTAAAGTCTTTACTCTAACAGTGGTGGTGGCGGCTCCAATGTAACTAGCGGTAGGCCTTGAAGCCTTTGCGACCGACGGAGATCCTGATCTTCCACTTTGTGAAAATATCAACGACACAGTAAGGCTTTTACTAACATTTGAAAAAAATCACACACTAGAAAAGTTCTTATGAGATAAACCAAGGAAACCACTATCTAGTTGGAAGAACAGTTACACCAGCCAACACTAGAGAAACTTACCAGTGCAAGTGCAACTCGAACAAGGAGGCACCCTCTGGGTATACTCTACAAAGTATGGCCCGACGTCTCCCCTAGGTATCATTGTATACGCCCATAGTCACCTGTGTAAGTCTCTAGAATAAAGGAAACTAAGTTTCCAGCTCACGAACGGTCACCAAGCGGGTACAATCGATAGTCGGGTGGACCGCAATGAGCAGGGTATAAGGCCCAAAACCTATCGAGGGTATTGAAAGCAAGTGGTCCATAAGACAATTGAGGACCTCGAATAGATTTGAGATCCACGAAGCTCCGTAGGCAAATGAAACCGACAATATCCCACGACAAGTCCTTTATATGTGTTCCCCACTACGCTTGGTCCAGCTTTGGAGGGGTTATCTCTGCTACCTTTCCGCATGCAACCTCATGTTTAGCCCCTGTGTTAGAGGGGGGTCCCAGATAACTTTCATGTTTACTAGACTTTTTACACTCCCTATCTCTAACTTCAATGTTTTTTTATAAGCCTTGAAGAGTTTCATGTCCAACCTAATTCAAGGCTCTAGCCTAGACTAGTTGATTGACCCTACAAACATAAAGTCTAGTTGATTTTAAATTAGCATTAATTTCAAATGGATTTTTTTAAGTCAAGGAAATGACAATGAAACTAGTTGTGTTTTTTGAGAGACGAAGAAGGAGAAATAAACGAAAAAGAAAGAAAAATTACTTCTAGTTAACAATAAAGATTTGAAACTAACTCTTTAACCAAATTTTCATAACTACCTTTTTTCTAAGATATTTTAAAGGAAAACCTAAAACAAAATTTTGCTCGACTACGAGATAATTAACGTTCTAAGCAATCAATAAAGAACTTAAGAAAAAAACTCTTTCTCCTAACAAACAAAATAACTAACCTAACTACTTAACCAAACTAAGAGAAACAAACATTTTTTTATTTATTTTAAAATGCTTCAAACAAGAAAACTTCAGATAAATATTTTCCTTATCTTTAAAGAAAACAAAAGGGGAAGAAGTGAAAAACAAGACAAGGTTGAGACTGAACTCTGGCCCACTGCGAATCGCAGAGAGTCATTAAAGACACCAAACATGCTGATAAAAAAATTCAAAGACTCGCCTAAAAACTTTTTGAAGTAAACACAAGAAATATTTAAAAAGATCAGCGAATTGACATCTAACCTAGGCTACGACTGTAAAACTAGAGACACTGGACTCTATCAAGAAACCCTGAGAAGTGAAACTTCAATCGGGGAAGAGGTTGACTGCCTCTTCATAAAAAAAACAATTTATTGACACAGGTACGCTACTGATGCGTAAGAAGACTGCGTATGTACGTGGGTTGTCTATACAGCAGGACACGTATGTACACGTTCAAACCCACAGTAAGGCACGTACACCTCGGTAACTTCTCAAAAAATGAAAAAAAATAGGTAGACTGATAGGGCAAGGAGAACTGGTATGGCACCAACAGGTGACCAGAATCCCTTAAAGACTCAACAGACTTACAGAAACTCAAAAGTTAATAAAACCAATCAAGAACCCAAAAAATCCCCTAAAACCCTAGAGGCATCCCTAGTATGGTCGCCACTTTTTCTAGTAGGGAAAACCCCCCTATGGACTACACTAGGGTTCATAATGTAGGCAAATCCCAACCATTTAAAAGTCTCCTACTTTACTAACTACCCCAGACTGATGCATGAAAGATAAAGTGAGAAGGATCAGGTAACTATACCTTTTACTTCACATCCGGTGTTGATCCTCTCGTGCGTGATAGCTGCACTGATTGCAAGCCTCCTCCCAAGGTTGAACTGCATTCAAAAACATATAAATAGAAAAATACAAACATGCATCTCATATATAAATCATGGGTTAGATGTTAGAATAAATCATAAATCAAATACAAACATTTGACACAACATATTTTGGGACAGGAAAAGTATTTCTTTTATTTATATCACAATGTTTACTTAAAACAAGGTCGGCGACTGCTCCACGAACCTGGTCCGGGCTCCTCTTAACCAAGCTCCAACTGTGCCTCCGCATATGTTTCTCCTCTCAAACTTCTTCTAGGGAAATGGAATAGGCTTATGATGGAGAAAAAAGGGAAAAATGGGAAATTTTGAGGCAAATCTCACAAGGTGGTTGCAATTTCTTGGGGCAAGGAGGGGATGTGAAACATACAGAGTTTCACTATTCTTATACTTAGATTAGGAATGAGATCCCAACACCTCATTTTATATGAAAAAAGTATGGTTATTTGGTTGGGTGACGGGCTATAGGCGGTGGATCAGTTGGGAAACTACCCAATAGCCCGTAATCTCAACAAATTCCTTGCAACTTTTACGAGTATACGTGGGTTGTAGTGGTGCAGCTAGCGTACGTACATGGGTTGTAGTGGTGAAACATGCATACATACGTGGGTAGTAATGGTACAAGGCATGTAAATCCTCAAAAATGGTGTTTTTAAGAAGAGCAACTCTGTGATGGCTTGGAAAAAATAACAAGTAAGAGGGCTTGATGCCAAGTATGCATGTGTAGAGAAATTTAGGGTTATAACATGTCCCCCCATCAAGTCAAAGTGGGAGAGAGACATATCCTAGGACTAATAGACATGTTTCATGAGTTGAGAAGGCCGAACATAAGCTTCAGAGACAAGAGGATTCTAGGAGATGTCATCTTGCTACAATTATAGAGGAGGCAACCAACTAGGAGGACTGGGTATGGATTTTTTCTCAGTTACAGAGGGAGCAAAAAGTGGGGAAGAATAGAAAATAGGACTTACTCTAGTGACAGAGGGAGTTGGAATCGTAGTTCAAAATGGAGGATATTGTCTGAATGTACTCTTGGGATTAGAGGTGTGACGAGATCAGATGAGATCTTCCTCATTCAGGGGATACTAATGTGATTCAATATGATGGACTCCAAGTCCATGACTTTACCTATTATGACAAATCTTAAGAAGTTGAGTCTTTTTGGTTCAGATTCGGATTTGGTGGATCCCATGATGTATAGACAATAGCTTGGATCCTTGATGAACCTAGTTAATTCCATGCCATATATTTTCTTTGCATTGAGCACCGTGAGCCAATATTTGGTTGAATCCAAGGAAGTTATAGTGGGTGGCAACAAAGCATGGTACAATTGGATATGGTTTGTCTCAGGTGATGAAGTGAGGATGCAGAGATACACAGATTCTAATTGAGTCGGGAGTGCAATAGACATATTGAGCACCTCGGGGTGCTTCTTCATCTTTGAATCAATTACAATTTTTGGGATAAGTTGGAAGCAGGATTTTGTAGTATTCAGTACAACAAAGACAGAGTATGTCATAGCCAATGTTTGAAGTTGTGAAGTGGTACAACTTCAGAATATTATTGTGGGATTTCATCTGAGACATGGTACAAAAGGGAGCAGTGAAGCTCCAGTGTTTATCCAAAGATGAGAATATTGCAGATATCCTTCCAAAGTGTCCATGTTGATTTGGATTAGGAGGATGATACACATTATTATCCATGTTTATTTTTCTAGTGACGAGCGTTGATTTTTCATCATTAGACAACCATTCTCTTAGATTGGTCATACACGAGGCTATGCTAGTGATGATATGACTAAGGGAGAATTATTCATTCACTAATGGGACTCTACTAGTAGTGAATGGCCTAGGTATGTTGATGTTCTCTAGGTTTAGGAAAATATTCTTCCTATATTGGTCAAGAACGGGGTTATGCTAGTGTTGATATGACCAAAGGATAATGATTCACTCATCCATGGGTCTTTGCTATTGGTGAGTGGCCTAGATAAGAATTAGGCATACATTATCCCAGATTGATCATGCATGGGGATATGGTAGTGTTGATATGACCAAGGGTAATGATTCATTCACTTACGAGGATCTAATAGTGGTGAATGGCCTAGGTGTAGTCCTTCTCCTATCGAGGAGTGGATGGAATCGAGATGTTATCACATGCATATTCTGGGATGCAATGCATCTGTGGAGATGGCACATAAACATGGCTCATGAAGACAACCTTTCTATGACAGAAGAAATCCAAGTATGGAGAATGCCTCCCTTGTTGAGAGGGAGTGTTCAATGTTGGATATTTGCAACTTCGAACATTCATTCTCCACAAGAAAGTACAAGAAGACCCATCTACACCATTACAAAAGCCATAGGAAGAAGTTGAAGACCCAGGAAGAGAATTCAACCCCACAAGAAAAATAATAATAAAAT
>ML784648.1:1227535-1240478 GCA_009831015.1 Picea engelmannii | reverse complement strand
GTAGGGGAAACCACAAATATTGCAGATTCCTCTATGGCCCTTTGCTCGGAGTAAGTGTCCCACCAGTCCTTAACATGGGGAACGACCTTGAGGAGTGAAAAAGTAATCTTTTCCCTATCGGAAAAATTGTGGACCGAAAAATACCCTTCGAGCAGATTCAACCATTTATCTACAACATCTGCATCTATAAGTCCTTCAAATAATGGAATATCAAAATTTTCTTGTACCTTGAAGGGGGTTGCATGACTGCTTGATGAGGATGCTTCTTGTGTGGGCAGTCGTCGAAAGATCTGTGCAAAGTTTTCCATCATTTTGTTCCTTTGTCGCGCAAGGGCTTCCTCAAGCAACATTTTAAAAGGATCACCTACTCCATCATATTTATTTTTGTTTCCCATGGGTTGTTTTCGAACTCGGTGCGACCGATATTGCAATGACTCGATTGGTTCGAGTCCCAACTTCTTGTACCCAGATCTTGTCGGGGACATGCACGGAGAAAAATAAATGAAGTGCAGACTGCTCTGATACCACTGATCCAGATTTAGGAGCGAACGAACTAATTAATAGACTGAATACAATAAACACAGAGATATAAAGAACAACACAGATATCTAGTGAACATTATCTTCTATTAAATAAATGAAATAGGCTGAAACTGTAAAACTGCATAACTAAAACACTTGCTTGAATGGTGGTAGCTATCTTTGAGAAGAGATGTGGCTGCTACGCGCATCCGTTTGAGAAAAATCATTACAATGAGGCTCCAGAGGCCTTTTTGATATTATTCATGAATGCCAAAACCCTAGACATCCAAAAACCTAACCCTAGAAGGTGGAACGCCAAGAGTCATGTGGGCCCCTATGGGTAAGTTGGTACCTCAACTTACCGGGGTCGTAAGTTTTACATACGACCTCTGTTTTAGGCACGTGATAGCCCGTTAGAAAGGTCTTTCAGAGAGCTACACATTATGCCATCAAACTTTGACTCCATCTACTATTTGATTGTGGCAAGCCAAAAAAAATTGTTTAGGGCTCCAAAACAGCCCTAGAAGTACAACAAGATGTTCTGACATGAAAACATACAAAATAAGTGAGTTGGATTGGGTGAGAAGCCACTAATATCCACCTGGAAGATGTGTAGGGATTCAGACAACCCCAGAAGTGTAGAACCCACAATTACAAAGAAGTACATAAGAATGTGTTGAACTAAAAACGGACAAGAGGAGTCAGTTGGAATAGGTGGGTGGCCACCTGAATCATCCTCCTTCATTTTAATTATTCGTCTGTCGAGTTCCTCATATATCATCTTGCTTTTACCAATTTCTCTAGCACTTTCTCTTATATTGTTGCGTCTTCTTTCCTTTGAACCCTTCCTTTGACTATCTCTAGTCATCTCCATCTCTCTGAGCTTCATGTTGGTACCCAAAGTTTTGGGTTAATCTTACGTGCGCACATAAATGAATTTGTGCGCACTTGTTCCAAGTTTTCTGTCTACCCAAGCAACTGTGAAATGGGTGTGCGCCAGATTGAATTTTGATATTGCGCGCCAAGCCTGAATTCTACTAAGTTCGCGTCAGCCTGAGTTTTGTCAGTTACGCCAGGGATAAATAAGATGCAAGTCGAAATCTAGAATGAAATCATCAGGAAATCTCCTTGAATGATTATTGCTAGCAGCACGAGGGAACGTGGAACACCCAGAGGATGAGTTGGCCAAGAAGTTAGGATTTCCTTTCTTTGAGAAAGGCTACGTGGACTACAGGCAAGTGCTAGAAGCATGCAAGGCAGTTTGTTAGTAGAGCAAGTGGAGCAAAGATGAAAGGGACAGAGCTCTGAAGGAGAGATGGATATAAAAGGTAACAAGGATGTTGAAGACAAGGTTGATGTTGGTTGTGATTGATTCATCAAGTCACTATTGTTGTCCAGTGTAGAAGAGATTGCTTTGAGTCTCTGTAGCACTATAATGCCCATAATTATGTGTCTGAGTCTATCATATGTTAAAGGTCTAGTAGAATGCATATGGCACAATATATTGTATATCTGGAAGCTTATCCAAAGAGACATAGACGATGTTGTTGGTATATATGATTTACTTATTGTACACATGTATTATGATGGAATGACAAGGATATTAAAGCTGTAGCGATTCTGATCTACCCTGTGTTCCTTATGTGGTATTTGGATTTGTGTGTGTATTGTTTTACTTATCAGTAGCAGTAAGTTGTTAGCTATGGAATGTATGGATGTCAACTCAGATGGATTTCTGTGTGTTTAGTCCTTCATCATCATCATAAGACTAGATTGTCTCCGTGATCCTCATTGCATCTCAGGTGAGACCTTCTTCAGCCTTGGCTAAGGATTGATATGTCAATACTTTGGGTTTTTTTTTGGTCAACTCTAGACAAACCCTAGGTATAAACCCCCCAACGTTAGGAAGGAAACCCGCAAGTGTGAAACGACCCAACGAATGGTTCCATTGTTGGGACCTGAAAGTCTTGTATGGAATGATGATGGTAATAAATTAAGTAGTATCCATCTAGGGAGGAAATTTAGCTAACTGCAAAGGAGCATGAGTTTTTCCTGTGAAAAACGCAGGGTCTAAGAGTGAATGTGAAGAGATGGAAAGATAAGTTTCTTTATACTGATATGCATGAGACATTATTTGATGAATTTCCCTATTTTTTGTATGAATGGGTAAAAAGGCAAGCTGCTACCAATTCTACTTTGTGGCCTTTATACCTAGTGGTTTGGAATCAACTCGCGCTTGATAGACCGAAGGTGTTGGAAAATCAGTGAACTTAGGCCATTGATTTTTTGTTTCCTCAAGTAAAGGAGGGCTATATTATTGAATTTGTTGTGGAGTATACCGATGCTTTCAACAAAGTTGAAAGAAAGTCCGTAGAAGGTCTGAGGAAATGAATGCTTGAAGAGATTACACTATGGATAAAGATGTTGTTTGTGGAGAAAGGGTTGATGCGCACATAGCCCGAAAAAATGGTTGAGTAAAGTCCCCTAGCGCTAGGGAGGGGGTTGCAAAGACAGGGGAAAATGAAAGAGGATGTGGATTCATTGAGGAGGATCTAGAAATCATTGAGATGAGGTGAGGAATGGGATGGACCCAGAGGAGAAAAAGAGTTGACAGATATGCAAGAAGAGTTGAGTTAAGAAGGAAAGTAGAACAAAGGAGTGGATGGGAGTTAATGAAGGGAGTGTGACGAGGGATCGGGCCTAAGATGAAGAGAAAAGAGACTACACAGGAGGTAGTGTGGGAGAGTGTGTTATGCCAGGGAGAAGCACAAACAATGATAGAACTACGAAGTAGAGTGGCATTGAGGATGGGGTGTCTAGTGAGGATACCGGTAGTAGTCGCAGTGGTCCCAAGGGCCTAGGTGATGAAGTCTGAGCCTCTTGGATATTACGGAGTGCCACAACCTTGGAGGAAGATGAGGCATGGGAGAAAGAGAGGAATATGGGTCTCCCCTAATGGTGGGGGAGAAGAATTGACAATAATAGATGATCTTGCACAACTACAAGTAGGAAACTCTCTAGGTCACCTCGCAAGAAATGTCAAAAGAAGATGGACGCACCCCCCCTTTGAACCACCCCCTTGTGCATTTTTAATTGAGAAGAAAGGACAATAAATAGTGAGGAGATTATACTAGAAGAAAGAGCAAAAGGAGATAGAAGAGAAGAGAAGAATGAAAAAGAAGAAGGCGAAGTCAATGCTACTTCAGCAAGAGGAATACATGTATTGAGATGTTTAACACCCAACAATCAAATAGGAGGATATGTTTTGAGAGGGACGATGGTGAATCATGATAGCACCCTGAGGATACTCGTGTTCCATGGAATGGGTAGGGATGACACAGAACAACATTAGTCCACATGTGAAGCAATATGGTCTATGAAGAGGATCACATATGAAGCATGAAAGATCACACAACTGGAAACCATGTTTAAGGACAAAGGCTTGGCATGGTACATGATTTAAAAGGCCACTACGTCGACGAAACAAGGAAGGTCCCTGACATATATCAAACGAGATCTACTTGAGGAGTTTCAAAAGCCTAAGTCAGAGTCTCAGTGTATCACGAAAATCAAGGATATTAAGAAGAAAGAAAAATAAACCATGTGGGACTATGACCAGTGGTTCAAGATTTTATTGGATAGGTTGAAGTTCCAAATCCAGGATGTGCAACACAAAGAATGGTTTATCATGGGGTTGCTTCCCCATATCTGAGTCCTACTCACCCAACATAAGGTGGCGACACAATCAAAGGCACTATATATTGTGATACACTTGGAGGCCACACCAGGAGGGGCCAAGACATTAGTAGGATTGACATAGGTGTAATATCAACTGGCCAATCTAACGATGCAATTCCAAGATATGGTCAAGACAAAAGTCATGCGCGAGCACGTATGGTGTACTGCATGTTGAGTTGAGGGGCATCACAAGGACGAGCTCCATATACTTCTGAATTATGTGGGGACATGCGTTTTGAGTCCATTCCCAACTGAACATGTGCAATGGTGAAATATATGTAGACATTGGGGCTATGTACCACCCCAATGCCCAACTTTGGAGAAGTATCAAAAGACACACCATAATCCATTCTATGAGTTCTGTAAATCTGTGGGACATGATGTCAATAACTGTTGGTCACTCCAGCTGATGCAAGAAAATACCCGCGATGCATTTCAGGTAGAAGAAGGACAGAAGGGTGGTGATCGTGGTGGTGATTAGAGAGGCAGATACCAAGGAGGTCCCAGAGGTGGATATGGGCGCGGTCGTAGATATGGAAGAGGGGGATGCATACCCCCCATTTTTTTCAATTGTGGAGAAATTGGTTATGTATCAAGGTTTTGTACTAAATCTTGCATTCTCTATGCATACTGCTATAGTCCCAAACATGTCACAAAAGACTATCCTGATTTAGTGAAGAAGTCGAAAGAAAAGAAGACGCATTTCAATATGGTGCATGTGGACCCACGCATAAATAAGAAGAATGATGGGGAGGTTGATGTATGGGTAGTAACCCAAGGAGGAGCGAAGATAGGAGCGAACTTTTAGCATGATGAGAGATCGAGTCAGAAGTTGGAGGGGAAGATCAGAAAGGCAAAACAACCCCCTCCTAAGTTTGATGTTTCCCAACAAAAGTAGTTTTTGCGCGACACGTAGAGAGCCATTGAAGAAGAAAGAGCACACAAAGAGTTCTAGTGTGTGACACAAAGATCACTCAAGGAGGCTCAGATCCATGGAGAGGTGCAACAAGTGTCACAGAGGTCGTTGGAGGAAGTCCAGATTCAGGAAGAATTGTATTAAGTGACACAAAGGTCGCTAGAAGAGGCTCGCGCCGGGGAAGAGCTCCAGCGTGCGATGCAAAGATCGTTGGAAGAAGCTTGTAGGCACGAGGAGTTGTAGTGCACCACACAAAGGTCGATGGAAGAAGTGTGAAGGCAGGAAGAGTTGTGACGCACGGGGTTTTGATGCTAAGGAACTAGAGAGTTACCAACACCAATATCTCAACCTCTTGGTCGGATAAACCAAGAAGAGGCGAGATTATCACTCTATTTTATAGCCTAAAATTAAACATTAGACCCTAACTAAAGAATAAGAGCCAAGCATAAATAATTATTTATGATTTTTTAAAATATTTAAATTTTTATTTTGTTTTGCAACTTTTGTAATTTTGTATATAAAAAATAAAATAAACAAAATTAAATTAAAACTTAAAAGAAAACTAAACAACTAAACTAAATTAGTAAGGTATGTACAAGAAAACCCCAAAGTATAATTGAAACCCTAACTTAATATCGTTTTTGTATTTTTGTTGTATAAAATAAAAATTGTTAGTAAATAATTAAAGTAAGAGCGCAAAATTGATATGACAAAAAAATATAAACTAATTGTTTAATATTTGCAAAAATTCTAAAATGTTTAATATCTCGCAATCAATCTTTTCTTTGTTTTGATGTTAAAGTTGATGTAATGGAATGCTATGTTTTTGTTTTCTTTAGATATTGTAAATAGTTAATCAAAATAAAAAAAATAAAATTAAAAGAACATTAAAGATGAATAAAGAAAAGAAACAGATTAGTATGGTTTTGATATTTTTTGCATTTTGTTTCCAATGTTGAGATTAGTTAAAAGAAAAAGAAATTAATGAGAGGGGAAAAAATAAAGAGAATATATACATAAATTACAATGCGAATGAGTAGAAATGATTTGCATCTTTTATATTTTTAAATGTAGTGTTAAAGAAAAAGTAAAGAAATGAAACTTTGAAAAAAAAAACCATTTCAAAGCCTACAAAGTTTAATCTTTCTTTTTAATGAAACCCCCCATACATTTCTTTGGATTTGTTGAAGCTTTCAAGCCTCTGCATAGGCTTGGACGAGACTTCTAGTCTTAAGTTGTCCAAGATGGCATGTAACATCATATAGTAAACAACTGAGCACAAAAGAAAGACAAGAAATAAAAATGAAGTTGGATTTTAAATGAAGCAATGCCGGTGAAAGTCAAGGAAACTATTTGCATAAGAGTAAACTAATCAATACTGAAAAATCATACCTAAAAACAAATCAGACTTAAGAAAACAAACAAATAACCTAAAAAACACAACCCAAACTCAACCCTACTTTGGCTCCCTTTTGCCACTCTACAAGACATTCCCTGCTGCCAATAACTTCAACTAATCCCTGCTGAAAAAAATGGAGGACGAATGATGAATAAAAGAAGAAAAACCTCACAACACTCCAACCATAATTCTCTCTAAATTTTTTCCTCCCTTGGCTAGTTGTTTGTTGCTTCTTTTATATTGTTTATGAACAATTTTGGTAGTTAGGGTTGAATTAGTTTAACAACTGAAGCAATTGGCTTGAAACGTCTTCATTTAATAATATGAAATGAATTTTAAAGATCTCCTTTATCCACATGTTCATAACAATGTATGCCAAACTTTCACATGCTACATGGGTTTCAAATACTACAAGATAATCTGCCAATATATTTTCCATGGTATTATCATGACAGGCTCTTAGGTTTACAAGTCTTTGCATCTTGGTCACATATTAGTTTGAAAAAGTAGATATAACTGACCTCTACAGCTTGGTAGCATATCATTTTGAACAAGTAGATATAACTGGCCCAAAATCATGCCTCTTTCATGATGCTAAAGTTGTCACATTGTTATAAGTATCAATCAATTCAAGGCACCGTGAGACTCCTCCCCTACAACTAGTGGTGAGAGAGATCAACAAAAAATTAATAGCTTTTCACCTCTAGCCTTCAGGATGTTAAGAAAGTTCACTGTGCAACCTTTTTAACATGGAACGATGTAATGTAAAGCACTGTTTCTTCCCCTAACAAGTCTGAAATCATGCAACTCTTACTGGCTTGAAGTGATCTCCAACTAAGTTTTTCTGTGTAATCCATCAACTCTTATACGTTCTTGCATCGGATGTGTTATCTCCAACTCCCAGGGATAACTAAGGAGATGACATCTTGATGCCCTCAGGTTGCAGACATGGAGTATCGAGAGACAACTTGATCAACAATGTCCATTTGCACAGAGAGCAACCATCATCACCACCACAACTCTAGGTTCATCATGACGATATCCACCACATCAGCTGGCCTCCGGAAGACATTGGGTCTTGATCCATGAGGTACAAACCAGGTATTATGGTGAGTGTCATTTCAATATTTGAGGCATTTGAGTTTGTTGCATCTACTTTTGATTATGTGGCGTTTTCTTAGACATTATGCTCTTTGCCCTCTTTCACTTTGATGGTTGACATTATGCCCTAGTAAGTGGGTCACCCTTAGGGATAGGTTTGCTACTGGGAGGTCCTCTTGACGATTCATCGTGTCAATCCGACCATACCTGTCACTTTCCACACTTCATCCCCTCATCTCCTTATCTTTTGGGATTTTTGGGTGTACTGACCAAAGAAGGGGTTGTACCTCATTTCATGGGAAGAAGGGGATGAATGCCCAGAGGCTTGTAGCTAGAAAAAGAGAAAATACAAATCATTAACCTTCTAGATGCTCACCCAGGGATCATAAGGACAATGAAATGTCTCTCATAAGAAACTGATGGGACCAGTAAAAGGATAAATAATAAAAAACTTCCAATCAGGGTGGAGCATGTGTGGGCACTATTTTTAATGCTTAGGTAGATGCCCCACACATGATTTCAACTTGGGGAAGCATGATGTGACCAGGGTAGAGTCAAGGTGGGCACACTTTTTCATGCTTAAGTAGAAGCCCAACCTTGGATTCAACCTGGAAACATCCTAAAAGAATAAAAGGCATTAAATGAGCTCAGTAAAAGGTCGCATTGAAAACAAAGGTGCAACACACCCTCGACAAAGGCACCCATAAGTGAGACACTACAACCCCTTTTATGTCATGAGCCCCATGCCCAAAAGTTTTCCCCACATCCATAATGTTGGAAGATTGGTTGTTGTCATTGATGTCAACCCTAGTCATTGGTTTTGGACCGCAAGATTGATGAAGGTATTGGGACATCAAGGACAATGCACATGAAGAAACAACACCCTGTTGGCATGTTTTTAGACAGAGGTAGAGTATGCGTGTTTGTCATTGATTGCAAAGATCAGCACGATCAGATGGTGAAGATCAGCACGATCAGTAGCATAGCGATAATGGCAAGATCAACAGTGTAAGCTCAGAAGGAGGAAAACAATCAATGTACGACAAAGGTTTCATTTCGGAGTTTCGCAGATCGGGAAATCCAAAGGAAAGAGGTTCAAACTCACAATATGCGACATCACGATAAGATCTTGACCGTTGATTCAAGAAGGACACGTGGTGAAATCGTGATATTACTTGGACCATTGGTTCCATAGGACACATGGCGAAAGATCATCGTTTCACTGACTGGAACGTCAAAGGAGCAAAGTGCTCGTTTGATTGGCGAGTGGTCATATTTCAAGGTCACATCGTCGAAGGATTAAGGGAAGGTGCTAATTGCTAAGTTCCATCTCGGCGTTCACAACTTGGAGTATCGAGACTCTTCATCACAGGAATCGCGATATGCAAGATCACGAAAAGATATGGACCGTCAGATCCCCAAGGGTTATGGACCGTTGATCAGGCATGAAGAAGGCTCGTGAAGTGGCAAAATCGTGATAAGATCTGGATCGTTGATCCAAGAGGGGAACGTGGCGATAGATTAGAGCACGATAGAATACCTGAGATGTGAAAGTGCGAAATGCATTTTCGAATAAGGTTGTGTTCATAGGCAGTGGTTACATATGCGGAAGATGGAGGAAGAAGCTAGCGGTGTTAAGCTCCATCTTGGAGTCTCGACGAATGCGACTTGGAGCATCAAGACACTTCATCACAGGAATCACGATATGCGAGATAGAGATGAGATCTGGACCGTCGGATCATTGGAGATCTCGACCGTTGATTAGGCTCGATGAAGTTTATAAGTTCGTGAAATATGAAGCGCCTTTTGGTGCAGCCTATGGTCACCGCCGGTGGTCACGTGAGGGGAAGAAGCTAGTGGTGCTAAGCTCCATCTCGGAGTCTCGACGATAGCGACTTGGAGTGTCGAGATCCTTTATCATAGGAATGCCGAGATGCGAGATCACGAAATTCAAATTCTATTTAGCGCTCGGTCACAGCTAGTGGGCATATGAGATAAACGCAAAACCCTGCTGATTTAATCCAATGGTGCAGGTGAATTTGAATATGATTGGAGGGATACTATTGCACTTCACAGTTAATTAATCAGTTGCGATTCAGTTAGCAAAACAGATTCATGATTCTTGATCGGTTGGCGATTTAGTTGCTGATGTGTTTTTTGCCCAAGAAGATTCGAGGTGTAACTGATGATGCGTGTGTGAATAAAAGGAGACATTAAGCCACTGTGTAAGGGGGGCTGTTCTAACCGAAAAAATGTGATGAACGGTAAGAAGAGTAAAATTAAAGGTTGCAGAGCTTGAGATAAAACTTAGAGATGAGTAACAGTTGCTGAACAGATAGAAGCAAGAGCAGAATAGCATGAAGCAGAGCACAATTGTAAAACAATATTTGAAGCAAAGAAGAATTGTAGAAGAGGAAAGAAGGGGTAAGAATTGAGACACCTGTATTGTTTGTTTTTCAATCACTTATTCATAACCAGGGAGGTAGGGTGGTGCTAGAAAGGACTATGGTCCTCTGATATTCGAGTTCGTGCTTGAATATTGGGAGTTGTAGCTTCCATCTAGTTGTGGCTAGAAAAACAGGGTGGCAGGGTGTTGCCTGGGAAAACACAGAGTTTTCTATATGCAAGTTGGTGCTTGTATAAGTGGAAGTAGGTGCTTCCATCCAGTCGGTGTTGGAACACTCAGGGAGTTGGTGCTTCCTTCTAGTGGGTGCTAGAGAAACCAAAGAGTTTGTGCTCTCAAACAAGTTGGAGCTTGTAAAACAGAGGTAGTAGCCTCACTTTGAGTTGGTGCTCAAACATAGATGATGTACAAAACTTAAAAGACTGCCTATCATTTTGAAGAAGAAGAAGTTTTATCCCTTTATGGGTTTCCTCATCAAAATTTGTCTCTGTGTATATCTTATGTGTGATTGATGCTCATTATTTATGGTGTTCATATGATGTATAATATTTATGGTCACTTGATGAAAGATTAAAAATGGTTTAATAGACTTAATATTGTTTAAGCACAGTAACAACTGATTCACCCCCCCTCTTAGTTGTCTTAGTAATTTCAACACACCCATGGATGGATAGTATACATCATGTTGTTTCCGGTGGTATGTGGAAGGTCACGTGGATCCTCATGGTTGAGGAGAAATGAATTTTTGAAGATGACAAAGTGAATTGAAGAAGGAAGTACATGTAGGCCCTGAAGATAATTAAAGAAAATAATTACAAAATAAGAAAGTGTCAGGTCGGTCCTAATGTTAAAAGGAAGTGACACAATGGTATAAATAAATATCATTATACATTCATTTGAGATACAAGTCGAATTTCAGAGGAAATCGGAAGTAAAGAAGGCCGGATTTCAAGGGAGGATGAAGTCTTTTGGTGATGTGTTCTAAGGTATGTTATTTTCAGGTCATCTTACCATTTTCGCTATAACTTTTTTTCTAGAACGATTCAGATGGTGAAATTGCTACGGTATTGACAAGACATGTCAAGGTACATGTGGTAAAAGTTTTAGCTCTTGATTCACTATAATTACGGAGATACACTATGTGGAAGATAGGATTTTTGACCAGTCCTAAAACTAGTCAATAAACAGGTGTTCCGAGTAAAACAATCATAACTTATTCATAGAGAATCCAAATGACGTGGGACCAATTTCATTGGAAAGTGTACAGACTGTAGTTTCTTTTGTGCAAGTTTCAAAATATGATGTTAAATATTGAGCACGGGGCATTCTGTACAAGTTCGGTCTCCTAAATAAACCATAATTGAATAAGGTCTACCATTATTTCTATAACTTTCTTTTGGGGAGGATTCAAGGAGTGAAACTTGGAGAAGTTTCAGAAAATACATTGAGTAATATTATCTACAGGATAAGAGTATTCCAAGAATTGAATAATTGAAGAAGTTGAAGAATTCTCATGAAGCATTATCAGGTTCTATGTGATGGTTGGTTGATGGTGATGATTTAATGTAAAGTTTTATTATCTCTCATATATTCTTGGGTGGGAGGAAGAGGCAAGGATGGAGAGTTAAACCCTCTCTTGATATTGGATGATTGTATCTTCCTCTTGGAGGTTTATCCCTCCCTTTACATTTGGAAGCTGTAGCTAACTTTGGAAGTCATTGCTTCCCTTGAACAATAACTTTTGATTATTTCTCATATATTGTGCATGGTGTACTGTGGTGTATTGGTGTAACTCTTATACTATTGTTCATTGCTCATTGGATATAATTGAATGGTTTAAGTATAAGTTGAAAAAAGTTTTAAATTGTACTTGATACTGATTCACCCCCCTCTCAGTATCAACAATTGGTATCAGCGCAGGTTACCTTCAGTACAGTTTAACCACTGGAAGGAAGATCCTAAGCAGAAATGGAAGACAACATTCCAAATGGGATTCCACCATTTGATGGAAGCAATTTTGAATACTGGAGTAATAGAATTGAAACTTAAAAGATCTTGGGGCAGATGTTTGGTTCTCAGTTGCTTCATGATACAATCTTTTAAACAAACCAAAGACTACAGCTCAGAAGGAAGCAAAAAGGAATAACAAATTGGCAATAGATACCATCCTGGATGGATTGACAGATTCAGTGAAATCCAAGGTGGGATTTTGTGCATTAGAAAAATAGATTTGGGACAAGCTACAAGACCTTTATGCAAGGGAAGAAGCAATAGAAGAAAAAGAAGTTGAAGCAAATTTCAACATCTCAGATTTCAATGAAGCAAATAGAGGTCAATTCTTTTGCTTTAATTGTGAAGGAGTAGGACATGTTGAATTTGAATGTCCTCATCCAAGGATTGAAATAGATGACAATGAAGAAGAAGAAAATCATGAAGTAGAAATGATTCAACAAGAAGATGAGAATCTTAAAAAATTGAAGCAAGTTGAGATTGAAAATAGAAAGCTCAAAGACATGCGTAGAAAACTAAGAGGTGAATTGGGTAGTTATGAAAAGACAGTTGTAAGCTTAAAGAAACAATTAGAAGACTTTCAGAAACTAAGAGAAGAAACCATTTCCTTGAAAACTCCACTCGAAGAAACAAGAAGAATAACAAAAGTAAAGAAGGTCCAAATGATGAAGAAAGAAGAAGATTGTGAGAAACTTGAACAATAAGTTGTCTCATTGAGGAAGAGCTTAAGAAACTCTCAAGTGCCAAAAGAATTAACACATCTTGGATGCATGGGTGAAGCTTCATACAAAGAAGATGCAAATACCAACAAGAAGGTTGAAGAAAGAGCTACACAGACAATTGATGAGAAGTGG